>OZ026627.1:18518863-18561363 GCA_964020975.1 Hermodice carunculata
AAAATATTTCCCGAAGCACTTTTATGTTTCTTTTCTGACATTTGCATACCTGACCTTGCCTCGGGTGACCACTGTTGATCCATATTGTCCACCAAAATTCCATTTTATCACACAGCTTAGTGAAGTCAGTCTCCATCATTTCTAGCTTCTGAAGAATATTTCGGAGGGCACCAGGTCTCCTTAACTGCGGAATAAATAGTACTGTTGATATGAGATAACTCCTGATCGACTGGAGCTAAAGAATGTGTAAGATTGTAATTTGTAAATTTCAGGAGAATAACTGGAAGATATGTTCACTTTTTGGTAAAAAGCATGAAACTTTGCATATTAAGGGTTTACAGACGAGCTGAGTTCAAATCAAGCTGGAGGCAAGTGATAAAATTACTCTTTCCACCTAAAATCCAATATCACTGCCAAGATGGAGGCCAAAAAGTTACTTTCAATATCTGTGCACGCTTTCCTCGTCAATTTTTAAAGAAGGCGTGTAAAGATTTGTTGTTGTTGTTGTTGTTGTTGTTGTTCTTCTTCTTCTTCTTCTTCTTCTTTGTTTGTTTGTTTGTTCTTGTTTTGTTTTGTTTTGTTTTTTGTTTGTTTGTTTTTTGTTTTTGTGTGTTTGTTTGTTTGTTTTTGTTCCAGGCCGCGGGGATGTAGATAGTTTTGCATGTCAGAGAAGTACGAACAAACTTTTACCTAACGTTCAAGTTATCAGCCAAGATGACAGTCAAAAACAGAATTTACCGATGCCCCTGCTCTTATTTCCAATATTGCATAGATTAAATTATCTTAAATTAATTTCTCTGAGTGTAGAGATTGCAAAGTTTTGGAACATAAACTAATGGATAGAATTTTTTATATATTTTTACTTAAAATCTATGATGTCTGCAAAGTTGACAGTCAGAAACACACAGGCCAGAAAGTGAAACAGTGCATCATAGTTTTGAGACGGAAGCATTACAGCTTCATTATATTGGGCTTAATGTGCACAATAATACTAGGAATGGCGATTTGATTTATATACTCTTTGAAAGAGGTCACTCAGTATCTGACAACATGGTGTTGCTGATATCTACACAAGAGGACAATCTAGTGATACATGGGTATGAGTGTCATGAGGTTGCGTGCCCTGCAGGCACAAGAACAGATCTTCACACAAGAGAGGCACTGGTCAATATTGACCATGATCCATTTTCTACATTTTCCCTCAGTGCATTACATGGCACAGGTATATCGTTGACATAACATCCTGAACATGGACAAAATAGCACTGCTCGAGTACCAGCAAGGCATCTTCTGCCGCTAAGGACTTGTATACTCTTAACGCAAAGGTTATCATGTCTGACCAAGTTTTCCAGACCGTAAAGTCAATTGAGAATCTAGGAGAGGATCAGTGTTAAGCCTTTGTGAAAAAAGAATTAAAAGGATCAACAGATTACTTCTATGGAACATTTTCTAAGAACAATGCACAACTGTTCAGGCCTGAACCACAAGAAGCCTCTGCTAAAGCCAAGAAAAAAAATAGCTGGACTCAAAAGTGACCTTCATGTATTCTCTCATGTATACATTGCATGTCAAAACAGGGATCGAGACTTTCAACATGTTCAGAGGTTGGATGTTGTTTGGGACACATATTAATCTGACAGTTATTTTGAAATCTCAAATAAGGCAACTGTGTAGTGGTGGTGAGTCTCGACATATGTATATAACACCAACTAAACTCCAAACTGGCAGGATTTCTTGCACAATGAAATTTCTGGCGAGGCAAATAGTGATCCTTGAGACTCCACACGAGAAGGTAGTTGTAACAACTTGTGAAGAAGTGCTTTCTTCAAGCACCATAAATTTGTTACACCTCCAGTCCTGTAGGCATGAAGAATCTAATATTACAGAATGATTCTCTCTGTTCATCAGTGGTTTAAGCAATACCACTAGCGTATAATGGTCCATGCTACAGATATCGATGAGGTTGTGTTTTGTTTAGCAACAGATAGTGTACTGCCCATGTGTGAATTGTGGGTTGCAATTGGCCATGGAAAATATTTGAGATATATTAGCACCCATGCTATTACATGCAATATTGGTCTAAAAAAGTTACAGGGACTTCAACCATTGCATACAATATCTATGTGAGAAACTCTTTTGGTATTGTGTTGGCCAATACGAAACTCCATACTACAAATCCATCTAAATGGTCTGAAACGAACTTGATGCTGCTAAAACTTGCTCATTTATTTGCATAGATAATGATTCTGTGTTAAAATAATTGTCACAGAACTTAAATACCAGATATGCATGCATACTATGGAAATATCTATGTGGTATATCAGCCATTTTTGATTTGCCAGAATGAAGCAAGCTACAATATCATATTTGGTTTCTCTCATTTTAAAATATAAAAATAATAGAATCCTCATCCCTCGAAATGCATTTCTTATGGATCATTGGATTAGTTATGCGTAAAGCTATCAAAGGATTTCCTTTTGGACGCCATCTTGGTGGCCATCTCGGATTTGTGGAGAAAACGGCTATCAAATTGTAAACGTATGGAATCTGCATCTCCATAAACCTATATTTCCAAGGTGTTTTGATATTGTATGAGCAAAACCATTGAATACTTCTTTCCTGGATGCGATCTTGGCTGCCATTTTAAGTTTTGGTATAAGTGCATAGTCGTTTTTTTTTTCAAACATTAAACTACCCCCTCTCCAAAAACTTATACATCCTAGGTTTATTTGTAAGTTACCAGTATTACGAGCAAGCATATAAAATAATTATTCCTATGCCGCCATATTGGCAACCAGTTTTAACTTAAAACTCTGTCTTAAACAATAGAAGCAGAAAACAGTTTGAACACTTTCAGAGAAACGACCAAAAATACCAGCAGGCAAGGACCCCTTAATAAGTAAAACTTACCAGCCAGCAAAATAGCAGTCCAAACGCAGAAGCGTTAGGTAAAAACATTAACAAATAAGTATTATTTTTATGCCAGTGAATGAATATGAAATGTAGTATGAACAAAAACATCTATCTATTGACTTGAGACTTTTTATGCCAGTGAATGAATATGAAATGTAGTATGAACAAAAACATCTATCTATTGACTTGAGACAGGTACTTACTTAAGTGAGTAGTAGTTTTGATGCTGGCCTTTCACACCTTTAAGAAATATCTTACCTCATACATGCACTGTATAAAATACGCTACTATAATTGTTATTTTCATATGTCTACTACATTATTCACACCTCCACGACATAATAGAGTTTTTACCCAGAAACTTTAAAAAAAAAACCACTTACTTGAATTTCATTTTTGAATATCCCTGTTTTACAAGTTTCTTAAGATGGAAGTGAGTGTCGGAGTCAAAGTTGTTTGAACAAAGAAGAAATACAACGTATTCATTTTTTTTTCAAAACCATAACATAACTTCATTTTACAAACTACGCTAAAAATCACACCACTCTGCGCAGAAAAAGAAACGTAATCAAGAAATTGCAGAGAAGAGTTACTTGGAAAAAACAAAGTTAGTTAATGTTTGGCCTTTCGGGCTTAATGATTGACTTAATGGGTAGGGAATGTCTCTTTTTGAAGACTTTTTATACATGTAGCCCTTCATAGGAAGACACCAAAGGTCGACTTTCCCTAAATAAACATATTATACGGTGTCAGTCACATGGATCAGCGCAATACATCACTTAAATAAGACGTTACAAGCACGCATACAAACTAAGCATTACAGTGCTACTCCGGACGATATATACAAATAACTATTAGTTCCGAGATATTTCACCACACACCAATAGTTCTAGAATTTAATCTTGATGATTATAAAGAAAACGCTTACCCATATCCATATCATAATTCTCCTTATATTTCAAATCACTATGGTCATATAATTATTGGCGATCTTTTTATGGTACCAAATGATGCACTGCGTACACTTAATTCAAAATGACATATATAGCGTGAACAAAAGGACATTGCTTTAGGTAAGAGACAAGAAAATTATTATGGAAGCTACTGAAGGATATGCTAGAAAATTGATAGATAATTCAGAAAACATTACCCATATTCATAACTTCGATCTCAAAATCATAGCAAATAGATTGAAGAATTACCAAAAATCAAAATTCATCTTCCGATACCAATGTGAACTCACCTCATGGATCAGAGGCCAACAAAATATTATGAAAAAGGAAAGTGCTTCACGCAATCCAAGTTTTTAGAATGATCTTCGGTTGTCTGTATCTCTGATTGTATTGAAAAGAAAATTACTAGCAAGGACTTCGAGCGATCAGAGCTCTGGAAGCAACTATGGTTGAGTTATTGAGACAAAACAGGAAGTGGAAAACCTATTCACGATGTTGATTGAAAAATTATAAAATACAAGTCAACTTACATTACCAATGTATACGCCAGCATGCCGTGAGAAAACCTAATCAAACAAACTAAAACGATACATATGTAAAGTAACAAAAAGAATACACATTGAACAGTACACCCTAGCAGAAGACACCCAGAGACAGAAAATTAAAGGTAGGAAAACAGCTTGGGCAAAATCCACAAAAAGGAGAAAATGGGATGTGCACTGAGGGGACACATTTGCAAGTGTAGCCAGCCAGGGGAAATAGTAGACTTGTCTTCTTCAAAAACTCTCTGACGCCTGGGGAAGTGGCAAGATTTGACAAGGGTCCATGCCTGTCCCCATGTAATCACGAGTACCAATGCAGGGTTTCCGTTAGGGCAAAACAAAACGGCAAAAGTCTGTATAATTTATCAGTTCTGTTTCCTTTACCTTCCCAATGAGAGTGATAACCTAGTGAAAATTTAAGAATTATGTATGGCTTAAAGCTGTCGCAAAAAAAAAAAGTTAAAGATATTTTGCCACTCCAAGAGCTAGGACTGGAAGGAAAACGTTACAGAGAGTTGGAGAAAGCTAGTGTGTTTTTTTGACTCTCAAGCTGGCACAAGTTGGTTAAGAGGATCTGCATGTTTGCGACTTATAGTTTATTAAAATAACTCATATTAAAACATTTCAACCCAACAATGACAGTTAAGAGATTCAAAAGTGACCAAAACATCAACCGTCATCTTCCATACCAATATGAAGAAACGAATTTCACTCCTGACGTGGGACAGGCAGTCACTCAGTAAGGACAAATGGTGGTGTTAAACTGGTCCTCTTCCCCATTGAAATATGTTCATCCATTACAAGCCTTCGTTTTTGTTGTTTTTTTTTTTTGTTTTTTTTTTTTTGTTTTTTGTTTTTTTTTTTTGTTTGTTTGTTTTGTTTTTTTTTGTTTTTTTGTTTTGTTTTGTTTTTTTTGTTTGTTTTTTTGTTTTGGTTATTTTTCTTTTGTGTGTGGGTTTTTTTGTTTGTTTATTTTCTTTTTTTGGGGTGGGGGTTTGTTTTTTGGTTTGTTTCCCTCAAAAACATATAGGCCTGACCACTTTTACCATGAATCTACAGCATTTTTAAAACACTCTACCTCCAGCATTGCAATGCGTTGGGCCTCACAGCCCACGGGACAACATAGCCAAAGAATTATTTATCAAATAGTTTAGGGAAGCATAACCCATACTAATTAATTCTAACCCAACCATGATAGCAAAGAGATTCAAGAGTTGCTAAAACATCAACATTCATCTTCTATTCCACCATATACACATTTCACTCCTGACGTGTGATAGGTAGGGAACCCAGTGGTTGTCAACCAGTCCTTCAAGATTCATCCCAATTTTATTACCTGTGGCAAAGATATAAAGAGACAAGGCAAGCCTGGCACTTGAAAGTTAATGAAGGTCTGTAGCGTGTATAGGCCTCAGTATATATTTTCACATACTCACAAACTTGTGTCTACCTTCGCCTTAAACGCTACAGTGAGCTGGAGGTGCCAAAATGGTATTTTAACTAGGTCTGCCAGTCGTTATATGTGTGACGTTATTCTATATACCTTTCAATTTCTGCAGTCATGAGTAAAATGACTACATGAGTACACACAGAACAAAAGACTAGCATATGGCTTTTAAATCTGCTCTTTGACCTCACCATGGTCAATTTTTTTGAGGTTGCTGTGCATTATATAGCATTCATCAGAACTATGGATGCATACGTTCAACTAAATTTCAGGAACAAAAAAATGGAGATTTACTATGCATGATTACAGCAAAAGGCAAAGTTTCAAGAACTTCCAAAACATCAACATTCATGTTCCAATGCTAATGTGAAGAAATACATGGCATTTGCAACAATTTGCGTCAATCAACGCTGCTTGATAGCTGGTCATGCTGGGTTTTTTTTTTTTTTTTTTTTGAGATTGGAACTTTCATGTTAATATGTACATTTGTGTTGATTAATGAATTTACTTTGTCAGTCAACAGGGATGGGAAATTTAATGTACAATTTGACTTCCCTCTCCTAAGCCATCTTAGTGTACATATGTCTTTGCTTATTGTCTGTAAATTTCCTTCAGGCGGCCCTGCACCAGTTCTTTTATTTTTTTTTTATATAATACCTTGTTTAATTCAGGAATTTTTTTAAAGTTGTTTTCTGTACAACCTTTTGGCTACTGGATTTAAAATAGAACATAAACAGTTTTTGGTACCCATGGACAGTGGTATGACTTTTTGCAGTTGAAAGTATCAATGTCAGCTAAGGACAGGCTCTTCCGTCAGCCTTTTTTTCTCTGCAACGTAAATATAATATAACAAATAAACGTTTTAACTTTCGGCATTTAATGATAACCAAGTCTGCGTTGAAAGAAAAAATCCACCAGGCTTTGTGCTGCAAACGCAAACGCAGTGTGGTTGGTTTACGGATGATAATCATTCTAAATTTGCTATGGTTAAATTGGGTAAGATGAGCACTCTTCCTTGACAACAATCTTAGATGTTTTACAATATTTTGACATGATGAGTGATTATGTTTGCCTGCTATCGGTCGATTTTGATGCTGGGAGTTACAGGGTCATTCAAAGGTGAAAAAGGACTACAAATTTAAACCTACTCTCAAAATCGGCAAACTAGGAGTACACGGTAAAAAGATTTATAGATTATGCACCAGTGAGTAACGGGCCCTTTGACTGTCTGAGAATAAAAATGACTTTGAAAATGTGCGTTAACGTTGGAGTGTTAAAGAATAAATGAAAACTGTTGACAGCATGAACTGTCAACAAGGGAAAGCAGTATCATACCATATAAGCTTACATATGATTTAAGCCTTACCTTACAAAGTGCTACGCGTATGTAACTTCAAAGATAGTGTTTAGAAGCAGCACTTGAGGACCAACCACCCTTTCACTGCGAGACATATATACCAAACATTGTTTTTACTAACTGCTTTCTCAATTCTTTATTTTTTTCTCAGCGTCTTCGGTTGTTCTGCATCCAAATTCATTTATGTAGACCTAAGCATCTACAATAGACTTAGACTGTTAATTTCGATCATTGGCTTACCTATTACAATATATTACAACAAGACTGCCTGTATGAGAAAAAACAATAAATGGGTGCGAACGTTTTTGTTGTTTTTTCCAATTGGTTTTATTCAAAATTTAACACATAGTTTTAGAAGACTTTTGTTTCATCGCAATCTCGTTCTCAGTAATGATTGCCTGATAACACATGGTATGTAGATTGGATTACATTTACCATGCATAACGTTAAAGATTGTCCATTGGAGGACAATAAGTCATTATTGTTGTTTCAAGATATTAAATGAAAGGTCATAATGACAGTGTTATCCAATATCAGGCAAGAGAGGCTGCACTTTGTAGAGAGACGGAAAATTGACCATAAACGTTCTAGCCATATCCACATGAAACAGAGTTCAGTAAAGTATAGAGCATTGGATTAGTAATTACTACGCATATTTTTCATAGGAAATATGAACATAAATACCACATTAAGTTTAGATGGTGAATACAACCTAAGATCACCTAAGAACGAAAAACATAAACAAAAAAAGCAAAAACAATTTAAAGACATATTTTTGCAAATTACAGAGAGGGCAGCACTGTCCAAATGTAAGTGGTATGCTAACACAAGCAGAGTTTATATCGATGCCAATTGGATCCAACAGCTCAGTCATTGCTAACGGAAGCCATCCTCACATATGGTTTGGTGGAGAGAACATAACGTTTTACTACTGTTACTATCAAAGTAAGTCAACGCATTTGCAATATGGTATGTTAATTTTATTATACTCACTCCATTTACACCAGTCTCATTGTACCTGAATGTTTATGTGTGTGTGTGTGTGTGTGTGTGTGTCTGTGTGTGTGTGTCTGTGTGTGTGTGTGCGTGTTTTGTTTTGTTTTGTTTTTTGGTGTGTTTGTTTGTTTTTTTTGTTGTTTTTTTTGTTTTTTTGTTTTTGTTTTTTGTTTTTTTTGTTTTTTTCTTTTTTTTTTTTTGGGGGGGGGGGGTTGAGCCATATACCACAATTAGGTTAGTTCAATCAATGAGTGGAATAAGAGTGTTTGTTGTCTGGTAATAAAGGTAACCCCGCACAGTCAATTAACAATCTTAGAAATGAACCTACAGGGAGTCCAATGAATTCCATAAGACTGCCATGATGACTTCTTGGTAGCTTCATCTTACAAAGAAACTGAATTCTAATAAAAAATATATCCATTTACTGAGAGATATCGCCATGATAGTGACTCTTACAGAAACCTGTGGACAGCCATCATAAGCTAGATCCAGTCGAAATTCTATCACTGGTTTTCGATAAAAGCATTGTGAAGGTCATGCGCTCAGCTGACATTGATGATGATGATGGTGATGACGACGGCGATGACAACAACGACGACGATGATGATGACGACGACGACAATGATGATGATGATGATGGTGGTGGTGATGATGATGATGATGATGATGATGATGATGATGATGATGATGATGATGATGTTAATGATGATGATGATGATGATGATGATGATGATGATGATGATGATGATGATGATGATCTCTGAACTGGAGAATGATCTCAAGGTCATGCACACTCTGGCCATTTCAGCCCTGTTGAGAGGACTATAATCATATGTGACATCGGAGTGCTAACTAGCTGAAATAAATTTTAAGTTATCATGTTTCATATTGGTAGCATGTGACCTTTACAAGTAGGTCAAGGTCACAAATATTTGTGTAATTGTGTCCCTAACGAAGAACCATGTACACATGACGTTTTGTCTGAAATATTTCTCAGGATGTCAGCTTTAGAGCTCTGTCGGTAAACAATAATACAATGTGATCAATTTGTAAGTGCCTCCCTAATCCACGTATTAGTTCACCCATCAGATATATCAGACTCATATCTATGTATTCTTTGCTAAATCATATCCCCGATTAAGACCACCTCCCTATTCAGAGCACATTTGTCATTCCTGCAGGTGGTCTAAATAGAGGGTTGTCACTGTATATAAAGGACGTTGAATGTTATATGCTTTTTTGCCAGAGCCAAGTGTCTGCTACCATCCGAGCGATAATGGTGCAAGTTACAGGGGATTCATCATGGTGACGTCAAAACACATTTGCAGGTATTAAATGTAAATTAGCCCATCGGGTAATGGCCTGGTGGCATATGTAATATGTGTAACACTATCACTAGGTGGCACAGAGAGAATGTTTCTAATGATGCAACCTATTTTAAACTTACTTCAATTGGAAGATCCCTCTAAAAGATAGAAAAACAGTTTTTATTTCATTGAAATCAGACCAAAAAATTCAACGGTTTTATTCTGATGGCTGGACTTAGACATTTATCTGGATTTTCAATAATGAGACAAAAACCCAACTTCATGGCAACATGTACAGAGAACTAAAAACAAAAACTAAAATAATCTTCCAAATTCACAATACTATATTTGCATTTAATCATCCAGTAGATCCATGGCTGTTACCAATATGCTTATTAAAATTTAAAATTTGCATTAAAAAATGATATAAAAAATGCACAAACAACATATTGGTAGCAAATTAAGACTAATGAAGATTTTCCCAAAAATGCTTTCAACATTCCATGTTCCTTAAGGCTACTTTTCAATATTATCATATTGTTGATTTACAAATGATAATAACATGCAAAGTAAGCACCACAAGTTAGATAATCGATAAATAGAAAGAAGGCAACATCTCTTGTATGGTGAAATATTCACCAACATTAACCTAATACAGATAATATCTCTTAATTTGGCAAAGTTTCATTAGCTTGACTTCTATGTTTTACAATATTCACAGAGCATACAAGACATATTGAAAAATATGCAAATTTAGTTGAACAAAAATTACATAATTGGCATATACATGTAAATTTACAGATAATATACATAGTGACAAATTATCTGAAATTAGACCAACTGATAATTTCTCTAGCATTTGCATTTTATTATATACCGTAAAATATCTTAATTTGGTCTTAGTCATGTAACAAATTTATAAGGTTACAATATGCAAATTAATCTTACTTTATTAAATGGCGTCCTAAGTCCCATACGCCAGGGATAACAGTTTATAGTGGTGGGCTATTAGTATCAACATAAAGTTTTCCGCAATTCATGTACAGTAATTCTATTCAAAGACCAAGAGGTAACATCAAGTACAAAACTTTTATCAGTGTAAAAATGAGCACAGTCTTCAGGGAAGCGAGGGTCATGATTTCTTTTATCATTTGATTTACCTAAAGATTGCCACAGAAAAAAATAATTTTGAAATAATCGCCTCCAATTAAATGGAGAGACAATAGTAAAACTATTCAGTTGATGTGTTTAGTACATTTACTCTCACATTGTTTCTCTTTCTTCAAAAATTCTTGAAACACCCTTTCCTAATTTTCTACAGCATCCTTTTCAGAAAAAAAAGACAATCGTTCCATTATTGTGACTGCCTTATCCAGCAAGAGGAATACTATTCTACACTGAATAGGAGTAAAACCTACAGTTTCAGCGGAGTTCAAAGTTACTTAATCATTAACCATTTTATTTCAAGTGCATGTTGTCCTATCCCCATGCAAATCAAAATGTTCTGTCTGAACAAGTGTCTCAGCTACCTTATATTAAGCAAGTGCAGGAGCCCTATCTGCCATTGAAGTTACTGTTGTTTCAGGCGGTAATGACTCCAGAGTTTTACTGAACAACCAAGCCTGTGCTTTTGAAGAGACAAAGGCACATAGCTGTAAGTATAGGTGTGCCAGCTGTAGGAAGGTTGAGACCTTAGAGGTTCAGGTTGCAGCCATGAAAATAGAGCTAGAAGAGGCTAGAGACAGGGCCAGGGCTGTGTGGGGGGGGGGGGGGGTGCAGTGCGGTGGGGCAGGGGTTGGTGGATGGGGGGAGGCAAGACGGGTAGTAGTTTGTAGTGACCATAGGTAGATTGGTGAAGGAGGGAAAGGGTTAGCACAGGTAGCAGAGGGTAGAGAGGAGGGGAAAAAGCAGTTGTGGTGGGAAGCAGCATTGTAAGGAGGGTAGACAGGATATTCTGTAGGCAGGGTAGAGTGAATACGGTTAAGGTGTGTTTACCAGGGGCAAATATTAGGGATGTGGAGGAGCGTGTAGAGGGGTTAGTCAGGTCTAGTGGGGAGTGTCCGAGGGTTGTGGTTCAGGCAGGTATTAATGACCAAGCGACAGAGAGGACGGGGGAGGAAGGGGCAGGGTGGTAACAGATATAGTGCTGGAGAGGTACCAGCTGTTAGACAGGTTAGGGCAATAAGATTGTGAGCCTCTTGTGATGGGGATTTTGCCCAGGTATAAGATGAGTGGGTGGGAGGTAATAAGATTGTAGCGATTAACAGGCAGTTGGGAGGGATGTGCAGGGAGAGATGGTTTGCCTTCAGCGATGTAGAGGATGACTTTGTAGGCAGGAAGGACATGTTTGCACGGTATGGTTTGCACCCGAGCCAGATAGGAGGACACAGGTTAGGGCAGGTGAAAAGTGAGTGGGTGCAACAGCAGCAGGGAAACTAGGTAACCCAGGCCGCGTTAAAGAGGCTCAGACTGGCCGGGAGGGAATAGGAAAGAAAGCAGAAAGGCAGGACCAGGGGTCAAGGATGAGAGTGAGGTATGTAAAATGCAGAGGAGTTAGAGGAAAGATGGTAGATATTTGCATGCTAATTGAGGAGGAAGACATGGATGTAGTGAGCCTGATAGAGACACATGTAAGGGGAGGAGAGCAGGATCAACTAGATATACCTGAGGGTATAACTTTACAGGAAGAGGGAGGGCAGTAGGGCAGAGAAAATGGAGGAGGGGTAGGTTTTCTCATTAAGAAGGTACTGAAGTGGCACAGGGTTGGGATCGAAGAAGATGATAACAGTGAGATTGGGAACTAGATACAGTGGCTAGGAATAGAGTCATAGAGAAGAAAGATAGCACCAGGGGTAGCATATGTAGGCAGAGAGGGATTACCAGAGGAATGGAATGAACAGGTGTATGAGCAGTTAGGAACCAATATCAACAGTGTACAGGAGCAGGGATACCAGTTCATGGTTATGGGGGACTTCAATGGTCACAGAGGAGATGGGTTAGACAGGATTGATGGAAATGATAGAGACCAAAACAGGAATGGCAGGAGGCTCTCTAGCTTCTCCAGAGAGTTTGGGCTACAAACTTTTAGTAGGGTCATGCATTGTTAAGGAAAGTGGACATGGAGTGCAGGTGATGGGTGATCAATCATAGAATATGTGCTGATAGATGAGAGAATGTTCAGGGCTATTGAGACATGTAGCATTGCTGAGGAAGGACATATGGATATTGCAAGTGACCATAGTTGGATAGTTGTGAATCTTAGGTGTGTGAAAAAAGAGAAGAAACAAGGGGGCGTCCAATGGGTGTGGTGTGTTGGTAAGGATATTGACTGGGAGCCATACAGACAAAGACTACATGATAAGCTGAGGGGGTGGGAGGGACGGTTGGTGGAGAGTGAATCAGTTGATATTCAGGGGGTGGCAGATGACATGAGGAGAGTAATATTTGAGGTTGCAAAGGACGTAATAAGAAGGAAAAGAGTACAAGCAGAGAAAAAGGGTATAGCATACATGCAGAGATAAAGAGTGCAATTAAAAATAGGAAAGTTAAGAAGAATTAAGCTTGGAGGTATGCTAGGAACTACAGGCAGCAATATGAAATAGCTAAGGCTGAGGCGGAGTACAAGGAGGCAAGAAGGATCATACATGAGATGAGGACACAGTGAAGAGGGATGATGAGATGATGAAAAGGTTCTATGAAGTGGAGGTGATTCATCAGCAGTTTTTCGGAAACAGGTCTTAAGAAGGAAAAGGGTATGAATTGACAAGCTGAAGCATAGAGGCAATGTAGTAGAGGAGGCTAAGGATATAGAAGCGGTATGCAGGAACACTGGGAAGAAATTAATGACCCACAGTGGGGGCAGGGGGAGCCACCTAGTAATAAAGTAGAAACAGGACCTGACAGATGGGAACATGACCTATGCAAGAGAATTGACAGAGTAGAGATTGAAATAGCAGTGGACAGCTTGAAAGTAGGAAAATCTCCTGGGTCAGATTGGTTACTAAACCAGTTTATAAAAAAAGGTCCAGAAAAAATGTGGGAGAGCATACTATTTCTGTTTAATTGTGCTATTGAAAGAAAAGAGGCCCCAAGAGAATGGAGGGAGTTGAAGATAGCATACATCCCGAAGAAAAATCAGTGGATCGGCTGGATCAGTGCAGAGGGATAGCATTAACCTTGAATACAGGAAAGATTTTTGCACGTGTAATGTACACGAGACTATGGAGAGTTGTGGAGAGGTAGAGTTTCTTAGGAGAGATTGAGAATGGTTTCAGACCAGGCAGGAGGGTTGTTGATCATGTCTTTACCTCATTACAGGTGCTACAGATAGCAAAGAAAAGGAAAAGAAAGGTGTAAAGGGCCTTCCCTGATGTGCGGAAAGCTTACGACAGGGTTTGGAGATATGCACTGTTGGCTAAAATGGAAGGGCTAGGCTTTAGACGTGGTGTTCTGGAAGTCTTAAATGCTCTGTATGCAGATATAAAATGTAGTCTCAGTATAGGAGTTGTGGAAACTCAGGGGGCAAGGATAGACATCGGGCTAAAACAGGGTTGTGTGTTATCACCGATTTTGTTTGCCGTACATATGTGAGACCTTGGAACTGACCTGTTAGAGAGCAATAAAGGAGTAACAATAAGAGGAAAAAAGATACCAGGATTGTTCTTCGCTAATGACATTGCGACAGTAGGATTGGGCTGACTTTTATTTTTTCTTGTTTGTTTGTATGTTTGTTTGGCAATAAAGGCCACCTGACTAGCTACTAAGCTAGTCAGGTCTGTGGTGAAGAAGCGCAGTGCCATAGAATATTCTTAACAATCTCTGTAAATGGCTACCCATCTTCATACCTTCTTTTAGTGCAGCTGCCTGTCTAGTTTTTCATTATTTTTTTAACAATTGATACACAACTCTGCCATACCTCCTGTTTAATCCCTTCATGCCCCTGATTGTTCATACCTCAGACAAAACCTGGCCAACAGTCTCATTTTCAACTTCACTATTTTGAACCCGTGACGCCTTTTTTTTTTTATTCATTTTTTTTGTGTTGTGTTGTTTTGTTTTTGTTTTTTTTGTTTGTTTGTTGGTTTGTTGTTGATTTCACAATCATAAATCAACAAACATGGGTTTGTTTTGTCGCTGCACACACACACACACACACACACACACGCACACACACACACACACACATATATATATATATATATATATATATATATATATATATATATATATATATATATTAAATAAAACCACAAAATGCACACCAAGTATATCTAGGTCCAGTCAGGTGTGCCAGAAAGACTGTCTTTCTGCGACTGGACACTTTGGAATGCCTTGACAGTTGTCTCCACCAGATGCCTTGCTTTCTCCCTTGGATAGGCGGGAATCAAGCCTACCTATCTATTGGTCAAACTGGTCTTAGGAAGACCCTGAAGACTTGTGCATTTGGTACAACTGCAGCAGTTGTCTGTTTTTGACTTGCATCCCAAAACTTGGAAGGCTGGGACGGCTTCCCCTCCCCTTGGCTAAAAACACAGCTTGAAAAATCTGACCTCTTCGACATCTGAAACAAAAAAATGTACATCAAATATATTTTATGATACTGCACTACCTGGCAAGGCACAACAGGTACTATTTAATTGGTACCACAGAGCAATTCTGTGATGAAAATTAAAGTTATGCCAAGCAAGTCTTGTTTTAACATGTAGTGCTAATTATCTTGCATTAATGTAGTAAAATCTGCTTACAAAATTTTAAAACACAAATTGTACCCATACTTGGCATAATCTCCAACATAAATATTAAGGCATATGTAAAATGCAATTTTTCATTTAGCAAAGTTCCCAGGTCATTATTATCACTTTGAAAGAGGGAGTGGGGGTGGGGTTGGGGGGTTCCACCGAGAAGTGTTTGGTGCATGTGTTTGAGTAGAATATTTTTGTAAAAAATATCCAGCAGATATTAAGCCAAAGGTGTATTAGAACATTCATAATTTCATCTTGCACAGTTCTGTTTGGTTGGTTGGTGGAGGGACGCTGAGCGGAGAGGAAATGGTACTACTGCCAAAGCCAAGTATTTATTGTATAAACGTCAGATGAATATTTAAGTCTACAAATCAAGGGACATATTTGACAAATGTTCAGCATATCTACAAAAATTCAGCAAGTTTGAATTTCAAAACTAATTATAAAAATACAACTCTGCAAATTTTCATTGCCACACCCTGTCGGAAATGTCACATTAAAACATAAAATAATTCATTTGGACATGATACAATAGCATAATGCCAGTATTTAAAGCTTAATTTACTTCGAAGAATTAACAAAAATCCAGCAATTAGAGGAGTGCTATCTGTTTCCACTCAGTTTGTCAACATCGCGACATCGCACATCCACCATATTGGATTTGACATTTTTGCATCGACCTAATTTTTTTTTAAAACCCGTATTGTCAATAAAATTCCCGAATTCTGATAAAAGTTAATGCCTACATTATTTATAAGACTCTTGCAAATCAAAGTTATTTGTTTCGAAGCATGATCCAATCTAGGTTGCAGAAGTTGGCAAAGTTTGGTTTCCACAGCACTGATTCATCAGTTTAAGCGACTCAATGCAATTACACTCATTACACGTCAAACTAACATTTCTCACTAAAATAAGGATAGATATCTCTGAAAAGTCACCAAATCATTGTTCAATGTATATTGAATAAAACTTAGCAATATCAGACCAAACTGTTGGGAGGATTTTGGAGGTGTGATCCATATTCATGATCTGTGCAGTATAAGCGGTGACACGAAAAATGGGGTAACTCCTTGCTCGCTTTGGCCAAGCTGCGCCAGTTACAAAATTTTACAGCATATTTTTGCGGTGCATAAATCGAGCTTTATTTCCATTTCTCTGCTTCAAATTAGCTTCTTAACCATATAAAACTCTATCATTTATCTTCTTCCCACATTGTGAATTTTTTTTCAAGTTTTCATTTTTTTTTTCATTATTGTTTTCTTCTTCTGGGGGTAAGCGTCAGTTTTTTGTTTTCTTATATTTTTTTAATACGAGAGTAAAGCTTAGAATCTGTTCTTTCCATGTCTGGCAATCTTGAATTTTATCTCTGAATCAGAAAATGACGCTGACCGAAACAAAGGAAGGGGTAAATTTGGCCATTGCCAACACACGCGAGAAAGATGTGAAAGTACTGAAAATGTTACTTTTTCACATCCCGCTCAATAAACAACATGCATATCAATGAAAATTACAGCACCACTGTAATAAAAAACAATTTATGCATTTATTGTGATGTCAATTTTATTGCAAGGTGTCTGATAAATTTTGTGGAAATGAGGCATAAAACTTGGACATTTCGGTCGTTCACTCGGGCATTTCTGATCCCGCAGGCAGACTCTCTGTGGTACCTACTATCCCTGTGCATATCAACATTTCAATGAATGTTGTATTCTATTTGCAAGGTTCTGCCAATTCAAAGATACCTTAGCCAGCTCAATTATTAAGTTCGGAGTTATGCTAAAATGTAGTCCTTGTAAGCAGCAAAATGTTGAAATGTGAAAGGCTAACCATGAAACTGGTTTTTTGTCCTCGTCAACGCAATAGGTTAGGCCTTTAATGGTTAAAGACAGCTAGATTTAGTGAAGTTATGATAAATGTAAAATGAATTTAGACAGGCAGAACTAGGAAATTTATTTTATCGGTAGTGAATGTTAAAATGTGCCAGTGATGCTCCTGTGCTGTTTTTGCTCTTGGTAATACACATCTCCGTGTTTTCACTCCTTTATATTTTTAAACTGCATATATGATTCTTCTCTAACTTGGTTGGGATGCACGTGTACTTTATCACCACTAGATTAGTCACCACATGGGGTAGCTGACATTTTCTAAAAGTTAGCAAATCATAGAAATTAGTTTTCATCGGTAAGAGTTGAGCTGTATGTTACCACTGTTACTATAGAGACAGCATGAAATGTAATATGCCGCTTAAATATGGCCAATAATGTTGGCCAGTAGTTATTGTTGAACACTAACAAGAAAGTACCTATTAGGTCTGTGTTGATATTGCAAATTTTGACCTAAATAATTTTCAAAGGTCAAGAAATGACATATTGGGTTCAATTTTCCTGATAGGAGTCCGTTTATTTGTCATTTCAACATGATGACCCTGGAACTGTGAGGGTGAAGAGAGCTCTCGGAAGCAGTGATACTGGCTTTCTTCCTATGAATCTCACCCATGGTTTTGGACCCTCAATTTAATGAATGATTCTGAATTGTCAGCCCAAAACCTCTTCCCACTTGTTTTTTGTAAGGTGCAACTTTTACTAACGTTCTCTTCAACAGCTTATCACATTTAAAAAGGCATGTCTTTACTGGAATAGCATTCACGCAGTTGTCTTCCACATTCTACAAGCCTTGATAAACACAGGCTACAACATTAATAGACGTCGTAAAATGATGATGCTTCTGTTCAAAAAAATTAAATGAATTAATCAATTTTATTTTTTTCAATCTCTCCACCAGGGCGTTAACATTAACTCAAATGTAAATTTTGTTTAAGTTGTAAGCATAGTTTATGATGCTAAAAAAAAAGAAAAAACAGAAAAGAAAAAAAATGAAAAGAAAGAAAATCATTAGCAACTAAAACATTTAAAGTTCAGTAATACAAACATAAAAGCTCCCCGTGGATAACTAAAATAACATACGATCAATAAAACCCCAGAATAATATTAATAATTAATACAAAGAACTAAAATATATAAAGAAACTGGTCGTATGTCATGCGAAAACATAATATCACAATCTGCAAGGAAGTCTCATGTAGAAATATTTTACAAACAAAGCCAGATAATTTGCGATTTGGAAAAAAAATATTTTAACAACACCAAAATTAAAGACTTTTGTGATTATGCAAATGTGACGAAGAGGACTACAATTGTGGAACAATGTGTTGCATGTTCACCTGTATTGTACCTTTGCTGGCAGCAAACATTCACTGAACAGCCAATTCACATTTTAGAACATAGCCTAGCGGTAGCTCTCAACAGGTTTCACTACATGATACCTCTGAAATCATTCTCAATTTTTAATCGATAGCTACGTCAGGGATTGATCATATTTCCTATGACTACTTATGGGGAACAATGCTTTTATTGCCAAGTCAGCAACTTACTGTTTTTTTGTTGTTTTTTTTTGGGGGGGGGGGTGTTTTGGGGTTTTTTTTGTTTTTGTTTTTTGTTTTTTTGTGTGCTACACAAGGAACACCGGACCTTCTTGCACCTTTGGGTTTGGGGCTACTATTGCTTTGGCTTTTGGCAGTGCCATGGCTTTGAAGATATAATTTCAGCAAATGTCCAAGAGAAAAGTGTACCAGGCAAAGAGTCCAGTCTTTTATGACAAGAATGTTGGAAAGTGGCTGTATTGCGCATCATCTTTTGTGTTATACACAAGAATATTAAAGCTGCGTCCTCCGAGCTTGGTTTGTCCTTTGACTTAAAAAATGTATATACCCAATAGCACACCTTTATTAATGTATTGTTTTTTTATACCCTTGTCATACAATACAATGACATTCTTGCATGGGGATGTTCTTGTGAATTTATAGCCAGTCATCACAAAAGCCACTCACTTGATGTGCCTCTCTAAGTGTAAGGCCCGTACCGATCCTGTTTTCAAGCACTTAAACATATTAAAGGTCAAATATATTTCTTTGCTTCAGAAGCAATCACTTTGCTTGTAGCTATTGTAAAAAATGAATTTTCAAGAAAGTTCTTTACCATATTCACAACGGTTACTTGTCAAAACTCTAGGCGAAGCTCTGATGTCCCCATTATGCTACATCCGAACATATGTCACCTCACAATTGTGTTCTTTTACATAACCAAACTGCTGAATGCAGCCCCCAGCAACATTATCCAAAAGCTTAATACACATTCATATTCATGACTCCCTAAATGTGGTACATTACATCTTTTAAAAGAGTATTCTCAAATATATTCCATAGCATTTTTTTCTGTAAGAATTGATACTTTGTGCACTCAGGTGTGCTCTTCAGAAATAAAATTTTGCCTACAAAAAATCAATAACTTCCGTATTAAAAGTTAACATGAAGCTAAAAATTACTGATGTAAACAGTTTTTGTCTCTTTACAGACTACAAACTGGGGATAAAAATATATACATTGCACCAGTCTCCCTTTAACAGAAGAGACTGTCTTAACATCTTCCAACTAGACTGCTATATTTTCTGAGCAAAACTGAATGCGTATATCCTTTGTTATTCTGTAATAATGCGAACCACAAGTTGGAATTGAAATAAAAATTAGCTGTACATTGTATATCGTAGACATGTAGACCAGTCAAAGCTTTGCATGAACACCGGCGTGAAATCTTACCCAGTGTAGTTATAAATATAATCAGTTGTGCAATCTGACGAGACACATAATGACTCACACTTGAGGGAAGGCATACCAGCGGAGTGTGCGATTATTAATGCACTAATATAAGGACCAGAAGCGGCATTTAGCGGACGACCCAGGAGATGAGCAATAAGCAATATAAGGCTCCAGTTGTGATTATAAATACATGGTAAAAGGTATAGTTTAAAGAGGCATATATATATATATATATATATATATATATATATATATATATATATATATATATATATATATATAAATATATATACATATATGTGTGTGTGTGTGTGTGTGTGTGTGTTATCGTCATATATTTATTCACACATTTCCTGTTGCAATAAACAATAAACAAAAAGAAACTTACATCAAGATAAATTTACAAGCACAAATCCCAGATTCTGATGGTAATAAACATATTCCATTGTACTCAACAGTTTGGTGCTTGCTACGCATTCTGCGTTTGTGAGTGGGGGTGCATCTCTCCATCTGTTAATTGACACAGTTCTGTTACCATAGAGCCGATTGTTCATGTTTCTGGGTGTAGGGTACTGAGTAGATGCTGCTTCAGATATAATGAGATTACATGAAGGATCTTCTTTTTTTTTTTTTTTTGTTTTTTTTTTTTTTTTGTTTTTTAGTTTTTGTTTTTTTGTTTTGTTTTTGTTTTTTGTTTGTTTTTTGTTTTTGTTTTTGTTTTTTGTTTTGTGTTTTAATTTCAGGATGCTAAATTTATCACGTACATAATTTAAGAAATTACTTGCACTGGACTGACTTCATAGAAATGCCATTCTGGCTAATATATTGACAACATTGATGTTACTGTTAAAAGCTTGTAGAAACATTGGATAAATTTGTGTATGAAGCTGTCTTTCAATATGCAGGTCATCACATATTATTGTTATTATGAGTGAGGCACCATGACTGTTGTACGGTAGGTTCCAAATGAACCTGGTTGCTTTACGCCATGCTGGAAACAACATGTCAACAGTTCTGCATGGGAGGTCCCACAGCTCTGCAACCATATAGGGACATGTATTTTGTCCCTGATAGATTAACTTTGTGGTCGAGTATGTGTGTCTTAATTGAGAATTATATGTATTGAATCTTCGAACGTGATCCCTTTATATTATCTGTATTGCCATTCATACTTATATGAGTAGCTAAATATTTTTCGAGATTTACACTCTGGGAGAGGTTGTCCATCTAAGAATAATCTAGGGATATATGTTGTGTTACAGCAAGTAAAATTAATCAATTTATATTCACTGGCATTGAAGAGAAAATTATATTATTTTTAAAACCTGAACAAAAGGCTGATAATTGGGTCATAGACGCTGTGTCTGTGTATGTGCGATAAATGTGGATCGTGTGTAATATATTTATGTATGCATTATGTAGCCTGCATGTAGATACATACGCCAATTTAATTTGCATCATGTGCACAAAAAAGTGTCACGCCCATAAATAAATTCTGGCTACGTCCCTGAACAATACACGCGAGATATTACAATATTTGGAAAAATACTACATTGTAACCGTGCAGCTTTGAGGTCTGTGGCAGGTAAAACAACTTATATATACGCCCAAATGCCTGGATATATTTATGTATTTATATTTACTCGTATTTGCCTCAATTAGACACAATTCTGATAATTGGACATAACAATCAACTATCGTATCGTGATGCTTCTTAATATACTTCCTGTTACAGTTTATAATTTCCGGTAAGGAATTTGTAATGCCTTAAATTTAATGACCGGCTTGCCACATAACACCATCATGATGAGCTCTGCTTTGGCGTTTGGGAGCTGCAAAACATCCTGATGCCATACAGGGACTAACTTCAGGTCTTCATCGTCAGTGTCGTATTTTCAAGTTTCTAATTCTTTATTTAATCTCAAAACTCATATAATCACTAAAAAATATAACTTGATCATCAAAATAATTTGGCCTGTATATAGTTTGCTAAGACAGCGCAAGTGCAGTTATTTCCTTGTTCTAAAGTAACGCGGTCTGCAGATTGCATCCATTTGTGTTCAGTTATAAAGGGCTCTATGCCTTGGCTTACCATGTGAGCTTGTGACTGTTACCTGCACTCAGCCCGAGAACAGACGTCCCATCCTACCGATACCACAGATATTGCAGTCATTAGGAGCACCAGTCGGTGGCGTATGGCACATTTTGGCGGTGGTGCGCGGTGGATGGCGGCGATCTCCGCCCTCTGCCGCAGATGACTGCCAAAGCTTACATCTTCGTCCGTTATCTTCTTCCTCGGCGCCGAGCACCGCCCTCCCTCGCTCATGGCAGCCCACTGCGGCTAAGAAACTCAAAGACAGCCCCAGAGAGCATCTATTTTTTTCATATGTAGGCTAAGTTAAAAATGGAATAATTGGTTAGCAAACGTGGAAGGAAATAAAAGTTAACAATATATATATATATATATATATATATATATATATATATATATATATATATATATATATATATATATATATATATATATATATATATATATATATATGTGTGTGTGTGTGTGTGTGTGTGTGTGTATAAAACGACATGTACATTGGATATTTAAACGTACACACACACACACACACATATCTAACCCTATAATGCATACATTCATTCATACACATAATATTAATTGTGCACATTGTTGATCTTGTTCTGGGTTTATGCATCACAGTGTAAATCCACAAACATGCTTAAGAATAAACTGCATGTTTTAGATGTGTTCCAATATGCCCGATGAACCCCCCTATCAAGACAGTTTTTGAGATAGAGCAAAATTCTGATTTCCTATACACATCTTCTCTCTTCCCACTGTTAAGCATACCATAATTAATATTAGGAAAGATCATAAGAAATTAATCATGAGTTGAAAATTAATAAAATTGATACTTTTTTATACAGCTATTAAATCAGGGATCAAGTACTGTCATTTTACCACAGTTGCAATAGCTATTACATCGGTATGTCACAACAGAGATCCCCAAACCTGGATAATACCCAAGAAGCCCAAAACACAGCTACCGTTCACCGGGAGACAGGTGATTCCGAGGTGTCAACTGTGTGCACTGTTGGTAACCAATTAAGATAAGCTGAGTTACGTGTTGAATACACAACTACATCTTGCTTCTCTCAATATGAGATCACTGCAAATAAGTGCTCTTTGCTCAAGCACTAAACTTTAAAGTGTGTGTGTGTGTGTGTGTGTGTGTGTGTGTGTGTGTGTGTGTGTGTGTGTTTGGCTGTAAGTAATAACACGCTGTTCAATTATAATTATATTTTACTCGTAAATGGTGAGTTCAAGGTGAAGACATTTGTGCCCATATATCACGCTTTCTTATCCACTTACCACTGCAGAGCAAGAGGGCTACTTACAGGCCCCAACCTTCATTTTTACATGCAAGGCGATGAGCAGCGGTGGGCGGTGGTGAAGAGTCTCTGCCCATTCCTCTCAAAGCCTAACATTTGGGCGGCAGTGGGCGGCAATTGCCGCCGAGCATCGCCAACCGCCGCCAACAACGCTCACCGCCGTCCAAATGTGCCATACGCCGCCGAATGGTGTTCCTTGTACGCACTGATGCCTGCTTAAGACGAGATGCTGCGAGTTGTTGACGGACTACTGTTTGACGGGCAATAGAGATAGACAGACTCCGACAAGAACGATCATAGATCGTATAAAGGTCTTTAGTCGTCTTAAGTGCCTGAACATTCTTGATGAGCTGGAAGACAAGATAGAGGAGTTTGGTTAGGGTCCAGATGAACTTGAACAATACGGGCGACACGATTCACTGCGTATATGGTCTAAAGAGCCGGAAATTGACGGTGAGAACACCAACAAAATAGTACTAGATGTGGCCCGAAAGCTAAATGTACAACTAGATCAAAAGGAGATAGGTCGGCCACATAGGGTAGGCAGACGCATCCATGGGAAATCACGTGCCATTTTGTCAAGTTTGTTGGCTACAATTCAAGAAAAAATCTTTACCGTGCGAGAAAAAACAACTCAGGATTCTTTATATTTGAAGATCTGACCAAGATCCGCGCAAACATAATGTTCATTGCTCGTGGGTTAAAAAGAGACAAAAAATCACTCCTGCTGGTCAAAAGATGGCCGTTTGTGTATATGTGAAAGTAACCATTGGGGTGTAAGTCCAGACTAAGGTCGTGTGCTCCAAATTTTTGACAAGAAAGACCTTGATCCATACAGAGACTGATGTGTTTCCATAGAGACGAGTTACTACACTTAAACTCTGTCTGTTATAAATTTAAATATATCGATCATTGTTAAGCTGAATGACTCGGAGCTGAAGGTGTAAAAAGTAATATTGTCTATATTATGTTCTCATCCTGTTACCACCTAAATATGCCTTTTACTCAATTCTTCTCAAGTTATAATGCCATAATGTTGTTGTTTGCTACTAATCAATCAACTTGTCCACCTACTTCATATTATCTACAATGGCTTAGAGTTATCGAAAGAGGCCAGAATGGTATTTCTTGACGTCTCAAAGGCATTTGACAAGGTATGGCACCCTAGGCTCCTCTTCAAACTCAAGCAGCTTGGCATATCGGATCATCTTGTTAGCTGGGTTGAAAGTTATCTTCCTAATTGCCTCCACAGAGTTACTATTCATGGTCAATCTTCTGCCTGGCTTCCTGTCCAGGCTGGAGTGCCTCAGGGCTCTATTTTCGGGCCCCTTCTATTCTTGGTTTATATAAATGAGCTAGTGGACAATGTCACGTGCGAAGTGAGATTGTTCACTGATGATACTAGCATACTTGGAATTGTCAATAACCCTGTTCAATCTTGAGGCCACCTAAACACCAATCTATCTCTAACACATTACTGGGTCAGGCTATAGTGAGTGTTATTCAATGCCACCAAATCACTATCTGCTATATTTCCAGAAAAACGAGTGAAACTGCATCATCCTCCGATTTTCTTGTGTGTGTCTCCGATTCCTGAGACAGTCAGTCATACACATCTCGTTATCACCTTGAGTTGTGACTTATCTTGGCGAACCATATCACAGCGACTACCAATAAAGCTGGTCAAAGAATTTCCTTACTGCGTAGGTTCAAGTATAAACTGTCACGCAAATCCCTGGTCAAACTATATTGTTCTATGATCTGTCAAATCCTTGAGTACGGCTGTGTAGTATCCAACAACTGTGGTAAAGTGCTGACTGATCGATTTGAATCGATTCAGTATAATGCTGCTAAAATTTGTACACGTGCCTCAAAACATACGTTACATATTCTTGAAATTGGATGGTCAACTCTTGCAGACGGATGTAAATACTTCTAGCTTGTCCTCTTTTGCAAAATGTATCCCAAACTGACTCCTTCTTATCTATCTAATCTAGTATCCCCTCCTCCTGTTGGTCGCGCTCTCCGACACTCAATGTCAGTGTGCCACATTAGATGTAGAACATTGCGTTTGAGCATCTCTTTTCTCCCGGATGCTATCAAACAGTGGAATAACCTGCCTTCCGACATAAGAGATTCGCTTTCTCTACATATATTCAAAGCGAAACTTAAAACTACTCTCTTAGCCACAGACACCTTTCCTGAGTTCTATCTCCATGGTGACAGATTTGCTAATATTTGCTACACGCAATTACACCTAGGATTCTCTAGACTAAACTCCAACCTTCATAAAATTAACATCCTTCCTGACCCATCCTGTGCCTGTTCTTATCCAACTGAAGAATCCAAGCATTTCTTACTCTTCTGTCCCTATTACATCGTTCAGAGAAACAAATTACTAAATTCTGTTATCCCTTTGATTGCTCCGGGGGTTAGCCCGCATTTTATAATTCATATTGGCAGTGATAGGTTAGTTGAAATATTTCTCTGTGGTAGTAACGAGCTTTCTAACTGCCTAAATATCCAGATCTGTAATGCTTTTCACCAGTACATAGTTGATACGAGGCGCTCTAACGACTTAATGTTTCGGTTACTGTTACTGCAGTGATCATTGGTTGGACTATGCAAGTTCATTAGTATCACACCTTTCTATTTAACGGGTATATATTGAACTCAATTCATACTGGTTTGACTTGTATCTTACAAGTAATGAAATCTTGATATTTGTACAGAGTTTACACAGACATAATACATTGGTAACATTTGTATTGTCATTTGTGTCATGCGTACGAAAGCACCCACCCTACTTATATTTTCACATATAAAGCAACAATGCATTGGGGCAGTTCTTCGGAATATTGTTTGTGATAGCTTTCATTTTTATGATCTGCAAACATGTTCGACAGTTTGTTTTCAGTTGGTTTTGGTTATTTCAGTCAATTTTTGGATATTTCTGCATTTTAGTAATTTCCCAGCAGGGACAGTAGGCTGGTCCCCTGCATCGGCATTCCCTACATATCTTCCTCCTAGACGTGATTGAAGCTCCGCGTAATGAGCGGTAGGGCAGCCAGGGAACCAGGCTACAGAGGCAGCTACTTGTGTTGTTGAATGCAACAGGGTATAAGATGGCTTTAGACGCAAACTGTTGCTGAATGTGTATGTTTTATGAAAAAGAGTTTGACAATTTACATAAAAGCATGGTGGGACCCAGAAATTGGGACTTTGTAACTGGTTTTGGTCGCAGCCAAAAAACCAAATAATTCATACTCTCGTGGATTCTTCACAAATATTAATACATTGTATTTGGTAATTAATTGACCCACACGCCTGAATATTTTAATAAATATCCATACGATAGTCACAGGTATTTATTTGTTTGTTTGTATGACTGTTTGCTTGTCTATCTGCCTTTCTGCCTGTCATATGATAGACCATTGTATTGGCTGTAATCTCTGGCAAGAATTGAACCCTTTAATTTATTTTCTCTCATTCATGAACAGTGCAATGAGAGGGCCCCAAATTTTCGCCATACTCCCTGATTACATTAGTGAATACTGTAGAATCATTTCTTCTTGCAGTAACATCACAAAGGTGTAATTTTTGCATTAGGCAATTATCATTCTTATCCACGGTCTCAGCTTATTATAGTAAGCCTTATTGCTTGTCGAGCCTATATGACAACTAAGTACTATAGTCGGGTCAACTTTTCCTGTTTTCTTTTTGTCTGCTTTATACGTTAATGCCCACATTTTTACTTTCAATGTATTCTTGCCATAGTTCTTCAATTTAATTAGGGTCAGCATTATCATTTTACTACAGTACCTGAAAAATATGTTTGCTATGTTACGAGTACTCGTGCTAAGTGACCAATCGATTTTATGCATTATTTGTGATGACGACACATAAATGTGTTTCAAAGCAATTGATTACGGGCCAGCAGAGACTAAAACTTTCCAGTTTCTACATGCAGCCTCTATCAACTAAATTTTAGGACAGTCCCAAGTATTAAAATAGACCTGTTCATAGGACTCGGGTTTATTCGGTTCACTTCGGGAAGCGCACCCTGCTTTGTTTACATTTTGTGCTCGGTCACGCTGGCCGGATTACACGTGGAAGCATAAGAAAGTAAAACACAGGGTGTGCTTGGATTTAACGAAAAATCAAACCGTCAGCAATCTATAAATGCACATTTCACCACTGACGTGACAATTTAGGCAAAAGATTTGCACTGTTCAACACAATCCATGCTGTTATCACCTGAGTTTGCCGTGGCATCCGTTGTAAACATATGACGGCGTGGGCCCGACTCGGCTACTTGCTGATTGGACAATCAAGCCAACAATGGAATGCATAATTAATTAGGGTCCGGAGAAGTTCGGTAAAACTCGGTATGAACAGGTCTATTGGTATCAAGTATTGCCTTGATTTTTTCCCAGTCTCTTTGTGTCCCTACATGCCAATTTTATTTGTATTACCCCATTAGATACAAGACGCTTGTTATGTTTTTAAAGCTTAATTTGCTGCAAGCTGAGCCATGCTTCGTTATTAAGTGTGGCTCAGTATATCATTGGCGTCATAATGGCAAGACCACTAGCGGTAATTTTTATTCTTATGTACATAAAACTTCATACAAAAGGTAAGTCAGGTAGGAAAACCATTTAGTTGTTAAACCCATTGCAGCAATACACTCATTTAGTGGTTTGTTTTCATAAACTATAAATTACCATGCATATATTATAATGTACATCAGGCACACTGAAAATTGCAATTAAAATTTACAATGGATTGAAACTATAATTACATAAGCTGGTGTTATCTGACATTTCATGATGCATCCGAAATATGCAGGACACATTTTATTCAATTTAATTTTTATTTAATACATCAGTCAAACTGCTTGATACTCTAAAGAGTGAGCAATAAAATCAGGTGCTGGGCGGATGGTAGTCTCAAGGCTAGAACTGGACATTTACCTCCTAAACCATAGCTCCATTTCCCGCTCTAACATTGCTTGGTGACACAGATTCAATGTCTTCATCACAAAAAAAATGAGATCAAAACTTACATAAATTAGAAGCAACAGATATCATTATTGTGAAATGCAGATCAATTTCATTATTGAAACAATGTAATCATTGAAACATCATTGTGACAGAAGGGCATCTTGGATGGACCAGCTGCCTTCGAGATTTCTTGTCTTCAAGGTGGTTGTAAATCACAAAATATCTTTTTTTTCCCAGCTGGATTATGTCTTTGAACCTTCGGTATCAAGGTGATAACCTATTTATGAAACATTCCTTTTCCAAGAGCTTCCCATATTGTTAAATGCAGAAGAAAGTGGTTTGAAGTTGCATTTGGCTTTCGTGTGAAGCAAACAAATAAATAAAAAGCACTAAGCATGTTGGTGGTCGTTTTGAAGTCCATCGACTTCAGCACTGATGAAGAAAAGCTCAGGTCTCAAAGTGAAGGCGAACATCTTGCAATTGACCTTTAGCATATCATTGAGGTATAATAGTGTTAGTGTTGCTTGCTATATTGCTTGCTATAAGCGATGATGATGATGATGATGATGATGATGATGATGATGATGATGATGATGATGATGATGATGATGATGATGATGATGATGATGATGATGATGATGATGATGATGATGATGATGATGATGATGATGATGATGATTTTGTAGGTCATGGAGCTTGGCTGACAGGGTCTGGAAAGCTACCGTTAAAGAACATCTGCAGTATTCTGGGTTTCAGGATGATAGCATGTGTCGAGAACAAGGCCATTTTCTTCACAAGCCTTGGTGCTGGAGCCTTGCGAACCTTCGAGTGGAATGTGACACCGTACCTGTGTGCAGTATGTATAAATGTGATATGTAGTGCAGCAACCGTAATATTTACCTTAAATAAACTTAACTGTAATGCTTGAAAACATATGAGCATTAAGTTGCAATGAATAAGGGGACAGTTACACATCCATACGCATATGCTTTGACACAAGCAGCACAAGGGGACAAGGGTTAGGGTTACATATAATTCTGTATATCTGAGAGAGAAAAAAATGATTTCCACGTGAAACACCACATATATGTAAGAGGCTGAAAGGTACCTCAAAATATTGACCATATTTTATGTCTGAAATTAACTTAACTGTACTGCATATGAAATATATAACCGTTTGATGACACTGAACAAGAGGGCAATGCCTCATTTATACACATATGTCTTCACACAAGCAGCATAAGGGAACAAAGGTTAGGGTTACATATAATTCTGCATATCTGAGAAAAACACGCATTCACACCATTGAAACAACCCGTCCATGCAAAAAGGTCAAGGGTAACTCAAAATATACACATCTTCATAAATATACAGGAATAAACTATCACGACATGTTGGAGAATGCGCAAAGTGGGGTTTAAGTGGGGATGAAGTTGGGAGGGCTGACATTTGATTACATGAAGAAAGATAAAAAAAAGTTACTTTTCAAACCAGTAGAGGCCCACAAAATAATTATATAACCAAATCATATAACACACATAGACAGATATACATGCTATTAAGATAGCCAAAAATTGCAATGTATATAGTGCTTTTATCGAGCAGTGAATAACCTAGAGAGTTACAGAGCAATATGAGGAATCTATACCATTTAAGCGATTGTATTTTGAGAACCTACATTTCTGTTCAAAGATTACTATACTGTTTTCCTTATAAAATCTTGAATGGTATATGCAATATTACAAACATTCTGCTGACACTGAATTTGTCCATAACTATGTTAAACAATCACATGGAATGTCATAAATCTAAGTATGACGAAAGCTTTTCACAATCTGCACGTCTGTTGCGGCAGGTCTTTTTTTTCTTGCAAGTATGAATTCTGCATGTACCTAGGGCAAGGTAGCTGAGATGGAAGGCGAAACTAGCATGGTATAAACAACTGAAATGTTGTCCTACCACATGTAATGTAAATTGCAATCAAAAAAAAAAAAAAAATTCAGAGACATTTATTACCAAAGTTGAAGGACTTGCTTTGGATCATTAAAGTAACCACGGTGGAAATGAATGTTCCGGTATATGGTCAAGTGAGCAACGTACTTGCAAGCAGAAGGGGCAAGTCGGACAAAAATAACAAATTTAAAGCGTAAAGTATACATGCTACATGAGTTCAAAGTAAACTTGCATGTGACCTGTATCAAAGTTCATGTCATGTCACAAATGGGCTAAATTCAAACCTAAGTCGGAATGTTTTGCGACAACTGGTAACAGCCCTGTTTGTAATGAAAAATGTCGAAAAAATGTGGAAATATTTAATGCTGTGGCGGATTTTAATAATTATAACAAAGTGTAATATCATTGTGTTATACAATTTGTCATGATAAATCGAAGATAAAAATATAATAAATATGTATGTTTCAACGGGATCGAAGGTATAGATGAGTTGCCTGACTATGAAGTTCTTAAAGACGGACAATCTTTTTGTTTGAGAGAAATTTATATTTCTTCACGAATTTTTACACTAGGCAAAACTAAAAGCTGGGAAACATGTTCTACATTATCTCTATTCTACTTGCAAAACAGAAACGAATTGAAAAAATGCGGTGATCAACTAATAGACGTACCCACAAAAAAAAGACATATCTTTATCTACAGAATCAGAGAGAGGCTTGTGCAGACAGAAAGAAAGTAAAACAAACAAAGTGCCACAGATACAAAGAAGAGTATTGAAACACAGTGGTAACATGGCCTGTGTAACATGACAATGTACATTTTTCCTTTTTTAACTGCAGAGGGAGCTATGCGTTACGTGGAAATGAATATATTTTTTTAATTGCCCAAAGAAGTACATATACTGGTCCACACAATATTGGAACACTATGCAGATAGGAGTATCTATTCAAGTAGGTATTACTGAGGAAACAAATATCAGTAAAAATGTGTGGAGCCATGAAATATACTTATTCTCATAACGCACGCTTGCTGATTCAATATATTCATGCAGCAGCACAGAGAAACAAAAACAAGGGCGGTTGCAAAATTCAGCAAGTTTTCTTTTACCTGTCCCCAGATTGCGATTTCATTAAAAAAGTAAGATAAAATCATTATGGTAATAGAAATGTGAATTTTTTTCATGAAGTCATGGTTGATCAATGCAGTACAGAAGTATTTCAAGCAGCCACAAAAAGGCTTATTGAGACGCTTAATCTCAACGTATGGCTTCAGTAGTTGATCGCATCACCTTGGGCAGCAATGGTGTCATCCATTTGCCTCATCATTGAATTAAACAGTTTCTGCACTTTAAGTTGTAGTATAGTTGGTCACTACACCACTAGTCAATGAAGCATGAGTTCGTCTAATTTTATTTATTTATTTATTTATTTATTTTTTTGTATTTCTCTTTTGCACAGCTCTTCTTAATATGTCCACGCATGCTCAAAAAGACTGAGGCATGGACTGAGAGGTAGCCAATTGAAGTGAGTGCAATCCAAATTGTTGTCGTGAATGTCAGTGATAATCTGTGCACCATGCAGTCATGCATTATCATCCTTAGAGAGAATTATAGGTCCCACAGATTAAAGGCCAAATGCAACTGCCAGTGGATCCAGGTTTTTATTTCTGTATCTCACTGCATTGAGAGGTTCAAGCACAACCACAACTTTAGATTTGTGAGACCATGATATTGCTCCCCACACCATTATGGAGCCACATCCATATCTGTAGTTTGCTTTGACATAAGGGTTCAACATACTAGTCTTTCCCTGACCGTCAAATTGTAATTCTTCCACCATGGACATATTGATTCCTGACTCATCAATGTGGAGTCCCTGTTACCACTATTGACTGATCTATGTACTGTGACATCAACATTATATAATCTCATGAGTTTTCTCTGTGGGATCAGCGTTGACTTGGGTGCAGGTAAATATGCAAATAAGCAATTTTCTCTCCACCTTTGAAAAACCTTTTCTGTAGAAATGTTGGGTCTTTGGCATCATTCAAGTGTTGACAAGCATCACTTGTGGAGCAGAATTGGTTTTCATGGATAAACTGAGTAAGCACATCGTCATCACTATCACTGTTGTTCTCCTATGCCCATTTTGTGGCCTGTCTATCACATCAGTTGGCTCACTGAATCCATTCATCAGTCGGGTTATGATAGACTTAGACACTCCAACGCTAGCTGAAACAAGACTCTTAGACCAAGCCCCATGGTCATACAACCCAATATTTTGCAAATGCTGAGACACTGTCAAAAATGTATGTGGACGCATCATCCCCCACCACCACTGTACATGGAGACATTAAACTTGGATTTGTCAAGTTAAGATTAACTGCCTTAAAATGATGTAATGGTGAAAATGCAAATCTAAAAACTTTCAATATCGCTTATGGGACAATCACTTTGTTTTAAAAACACCAGAACCTGTCACAATAGGATACACATAGGTTGTCAATGGGACAAAGTTGTGTCCCACTTCAAAGGGCGGGGGCAGACTTGGCAAAATTATCCACTCACCCTTATTTATGTTTCTCGGTGCTGCTGCTTTAACCTGTTAACTCAGGCAAGCATAACACGAGAAACAAACCATTTTTGACGCATATGAAATCTCGAGTGATATTTGTTTCCTCACTAATACCTACCTGTGTAAATATCCCTATGTTCAGGGTGTTTCCACAATAATGTGCATCAGTATATGTTTACTGATTTGATTCTAGAGTAATTTTGAACTGAATACAAAGGCTGCTCATATGTAAACAAAAAAGTGTGGGCACCGGCATATATCCAACCTGCAACACACAAACTGCATATAAAAAACTGATCCCTTACAAAATATTTACTTGATATATAGGTAAGGAAGAAATGAAAGTCATTGTCAATGCACTGTAGCAAAACATAAATGTCATATCATTATTTTCATAGATGTTCAGCAAATGTGGAGAAATCATATCCAGCGGATGCATGTTTTAACAATCCCCGTGCTTCTTATAAAACCTTACACGCGGCTACTAAACCTGTATTTATTTTACTTTATTCAAAGACTGTAATTTAAGACTTTTCATTCTATTCGAGATATACACATTCTGATAGTCATGATTTAATATCAACGCAACTACAAATTGAATGTCAGGGTTTGTACTTTAAAGTGGAGGTGATTTTAAACAAGTTACATACTTTTCTTTTTTTCTACACTAACAATCAAAACTATGTAATGTTTACTATACTATAGTCAAAACTATGTAATATTTACTATACTATTATTATAGTAATGATGATGATGATGATGATGATGATGATGATGATGATGATGATGATGATGATGATGATGATGATGATGATGATGATGATGATGATGATGATGATGATGATGATATACTGAGGAGCACATGATCAGTACAATATTCAATGAAAGGAAGAAGGTCGGAAAAAAGGGCTTTGGTCTGCATGGATCCCTTTCGTGGAGAAGCAACAAACTGCAGAACCGTATGATCTGCAAAGAAGATCAAGATGCGCGTGAAAACACAAGAAAAAAGATAATAAAAAGGCTGATACGATAACCATTGCAGATTGTTAACAAAAGAAAACATCATCTAATGCGCAGTCAGCATCAGTCAATTCCAGAAGCTATACGGAACAAATAACTGTGCAATATTAAATATGAGTGCACACAACCCGCTTTAAAGCATTCACTGGGTACTATACTGTCGTGCATTGCTGTAACAAGCTGGACATATTCAATACGTAAGCAGTCTGTGGAAGTCTGTAGCACTGTTACGAGAGTAATAAGGGCATACGTGGAAATCGTAATGCAGATATGACCACTGAACAATATACAACTAGCTAAGAAAGAAGTAGTGCCCTGCAGGAATTGTGCCAGGAAAATTGTTAAGTGAGGGAAATGAATAGATTGCACCATCGATTGACATATTTTCAATTTAGATATTGGACAATAGTCCAAATTTCGGATGTACATGTTGAAATAGTTTGAAAGTCTTACTATCATAGGAAACAGGACTTTGTTACAGAGCTCAGTGTGAACACTAAATTGTTCAAATCGTTGAAGGGTGCACTTGTAGGACGAACATAGTGAAAGGAATATCACTATTAGGTATCCGGGGTAATCTTATTCACCAATTTATTCCAGCCGTGTTACATTGGTACAAACAGCAGGTTTTAAACAGCTGCTTTATCTGTCTGTCTGTCTGTCTGTCTTTCTTTCTTTTTCTTTCTCTCTTTCTTTCTTTCTTTCTTTCTTTCTTCCTTGTGTATGTGTATCTTGGAATTTAACTTGGTAAATTCCTCAGATTTAAAATTTGAATTTAACCCCCTTTTGAACAGTGGCAGTCACCAACATAGAGCATCGGGGAATAACAAGGTGTCAACATTCTAGACCAGAACAATGACATCAGTGTGTTATGTCATGAAACTGGAAGCAAACAATTATTCTATCAGAAATTTACATTTTTTTTCAAGAACAAATCAGCACTTAGTACCTCTCCGATAAGAGTGATAGAAGCAGTGCATTCGAGCACAGCACCTTTATTGGGTAAAATAGGCTTTGTGTATATTTAGAGCAAGATACATGTGTACATTCCCCCAGTTAAATCAAACTAAATTAGTCGATTAATTAATTTAAGTAACTAATAAATTAATACCCATGTTCACCAATTTCAAAAAAAACATTTCGACAATCGAAACAACGCTATCAAAGTGGACAACATGATCTGATTTAAATTTAAAGTTTTTAGCTGCCTGAAATCAGTGACACATATGATTTGAATGTGAAAAGAGCACAATACTATTGTTATGGAAACTGAAGTGCAATTTCCAACATCCTTGCTTCAATCAGTAGGGGTGTAATTTTAGATAATTCTAAAAATTTTATTAGCACACTCAGCCGTGGTACTCCGAAAAACACCTGATTGTTGGCGGTAATCAGAGATATTTTGCGGCGATTGGTAGCATTTGGCGACTGCCAGAGGCCTACGCAAAGCCTGCTAATAAGACGCACAACAGCATTTGCAGTCATTTGCAGCACTCTGGCCATCCACACCCCTCCCGAATGCTGCCACACGCATCACATACCTGCCAAACTTGTACATATTTTTCCAGAGGTGTGATCGGTGAATAAAGTGTCAAAATCATACAATACAGTGCACTGCTGTCTTCATATGGCTTCAAATAGGAAACTGTGTAAGAAAAGTAGAAGGTTAATTGGCAAATTAATATATGCGAGTGATGTACAGTTCAAAGTGGAACAATTAAAACTTGAAAATTTGAAATTATTTCAGATTTTTCCTTGGCCAACTTTGAAGAAATTACAAGTGGCTACCCAGTAAAAATGAAGCAAGGCTCCCTCGACATGGCCAGGCTATCGTTGGATAACAATATAGGTGACAATTTGAGCTGTTTGTTAAGGCTAAGAGGACAAACAACCACTATTTGTACCCGTCCAGGGTAAACTTGCGAAATTGTCTTCTGCAAATGAGCCAATGCATTATGGTAAAGCGAATTTCACGTAGGCATTTCATGCACGGCTAAAATTCCACAGTTACTTGATTATCAGTCACACAGAATAAAGCCTTCCTCTATACCCACACCGCTTGCAAAAGAACACAATGTTCCATCCCATCCACCTTGAATTCCATTTTGTCAAAAGCATTTGAATAATAAAAAAATTCAAGATAAAATAAAACCGTTTGAAACCATTAATCTCTGGCATATTGAACACATGGGCTTGTAAAAAAAATCACAAGACCAAAACCAAAACATGAGTTGAGCCAAAAATGTAAATGTATCTATAAGTGTCATGGTAACATCAACACACAAGTAGACAGGTTTCAAATACTATTGGTACCATATCTCTTATTGCAGGAACTTGTGCCAGTAGCCTGCACATACACAGACCTTATGTGCAAATTGACTTGCAGGAATTATACGAGGTGGTGGCTGTCTTTTTGAACTTAAACACAGGTGAGTACTGCGTGATTAATTACATTTTTTTTTTACAATTTGAAGTCTGTTGAGAGAAAAAGATGCAACCTAGGGACGATATAAATCAAAGCACATGTTTTAAACATATAAATATTGCGTTAATATCAATTTTTTTTAATCACAGTCATAAGGCCCCTACTCTAGCTCGCTTTAACATACACATATTATTGGTTTAAAGACATTTGAATAATAGGCAATGCAAAGATAATTGGAAATTAGGGCAATCCTTTACAAATACCTCTCACAAGAGAAAACAAAAGCCAAATTATTTATGGTAGACAAAGAAATAATGACAAGGAGCATGCAGAATATTGAAGAAACGCAATGCACTGAGACAGAAAGAGGGACTGACTTCAAGATATGCATACATGCATGCAAGGTTGAGAGAGAATTTACTGGCGTTATACAAAATTTTATAAGGGGGGTCAATTAAACTGTTTTTATCTGAACCTGCACTATACAAATTTAGTAACTATGGCTTGTTTGATAGGTATTCTTCTTTCAAAATAAAGCCCTGCATTTATAAGGAAAACTTCACCTATTTAGCTAATTCCTCATTTGCCACGTTCATATTGTCTTTGCTCAATATTTAGCTTCGACAAAGAGTCCCTACTCAGAGAGCTTTGTACGGTAATAGGCTCCGAAACATGTTGATTACTTACCCGCTGAAGACACTTTAATTCATTTGGGCTAATACAGCCTAAAAATATGCTTTACCATACGGCAAGTTTCTCTTACTTAATACATAATATTACATTTGCAGCCTGCAAATTGACAAGCTGGTGGCTGGAAATTGGATTTCAATGGGGGCATAATAAAGTTGATTTGCAAAGAAAGTGGTTAATATATGTTGTACCGCCAGAATGTATTACCAGGCAGTTTACGTCATGCGACAAATTAAAAAGGCTAAGTACTAAAGGCATTTTAGTGACAAACTGCATTTCTTACATTTCGTGTCTTCTTTCTCAGCCATTTACCAAAAAACACTGGTAGCAAAAAATTGTTAAGTCGTTAGATTCTCTCCTGTCTATGAGATGTCAGCTACAGAAAAAAAAAACATTAAAACATGAATTTTATTTAGTTTTATTTTTTATACTAGAAAACGAAAGTTAAAACTAGTTAGGTAAATACCACGATACCTGACATTTGGTGTCAAAACCTTTCTCCGATGCCAAAGGATACCAAACATGCTTTAACAAATGCACAAAGCTGTGGGACTAGTTATGAGGACTATGCAAAAGTTCAATTTATCATGTGGGACTTTCAAATAAGACAACGAAATATATTGTATTTGAAGTGATCTAATATATTAGTTATGCATAACAGGAGGATCGAGCTCTTCCAGAAAAGAAAACCTTTGACAACATGTAATGATGTAAAATTTAATCTTGGAGAACAGGGCGCAGGTCCATTGTAGAACAGTAGAGTGAATATAGGTTTCCAATGCCCTTTCACCTTGTGCAACACAGTCACTAAATTTTTCGAAAGTTGATTTTTGCAAATGCGTGTTTCCGCACACTAAAAATATGGGGGTTTGACTGTGCTCTGGCGACACCCAGTTAAACGTTTCATTTCTGTCTAAACACATGAAACAGTTTAGAATTTGCAATAATCCAAGACTTTGGTTGTTATTAGAATGCACAGGATGTGAATATATAGTTGAATCACAGGGTTTTATCAAATGTTGAGACCGGCAAGCATAAAATGTAACTATATAGTATAATATGCAACATTCATAGCATTTTGTTGGAATTCAAGATGCAGTATAATTTATATCAGTACCGACAAATTAATTGCTACAGGTGAGGCCCGAACCTTGGGCAATGTGTGCATGGTGGCGCACAACTGTGTGGTAAACGGGAGTATTTGTCAAAATTTAACACTGTAAACATATTTTTTGTTTAATCTGGCAGTGCAAATATTTAGGGGAATGGCAACAGTCTTCGTTGTGCAATGGTTGATATGGGGAGATATTACTGTATTGATGCGGAAAAGTAGCAGTTGAAGTAAGTCTGCTATTTTCGCCATGTGCATGGGATAAAGCAGCAGCAGGCATTTTTTTTTGCAACAGTGTCATGCATACAAAAGCCACAGTTTGCTAATGTCTCACCACAAGCTACTGTCTAGGGGTAAAGGTGCACTGAACACAAAAAGGACATTGCAAGAAAGTAGATAGCTATATTGCTAAGTTTTAGTTTTATGTTTTTTCTGTATTTAGTTTTGATTTATTTATTTTTTGTATGATTTTATTTCATTTTGTTGGCAAAAAAGGTAGATGTTTACGGGTTACCAATAAAAGATTAAAAAAAAAATCATAGCCGCATTTAAGTAAATAAATGGAAGTAATTTTTCCCATCCAAAAAATAGTTTTTTAGTCAAGCACGTCATAACGTCAAGGTCAGGTTTCACGGTTCAAAAGAACAGTCACTTCTTTCTTTCTTTCTTTCTTTGTTTCTTTCTTTCTTTCTTTCTTTCTTTCTTTCTTTCTTTCTTTCTTTCTTTCTTTCTTTCTTTCTTGCTTTCTTTCTTTCTTTCTTTCTTTCTTCCTTTTTCCTATTTTTCAGCTCTCGTCTCTTTTTCTTTCCGTCTATCTCCTTTTTTCTTTCTTCTCCTTTTATATCTTTTTATTTATTTTATTCGATCAGCAGAGGAAATGTCTTTCATTAATAATATCATCCCTCAATTAAGATCATGACGAAACAATTGCTAATCGGTTGGTCTTTCAGTGTGTATTCCCGAACGTTGCGTAAACAGTACGTGGCAAACTGAAAATGCTGAAAGGGAGGACACACCAATAAGTCAATTAGTTCAAAAAACATTATGTATATTTTTTTTAATTATAACCCGAGAATGAAAAATGCTGTAGCGCAAGTTTTACTACTTAAACGCTTTGTACAAATGTGTGGTGTCATTCACGGTAGACAATAACACTTTCTGTCAATCGCTGTGATCATTCGATAAATACCTCACTCAAAACACTTGAAAAGATATATTGGTTTCTGGAATCTGGCCGGTTGTGCTGGCAGAGGGCAAATGACCACAATTATGAATACCCTAGAAAGCACACTGGATGATTACAAACAATTTTGACGGAAGTGTCCAATGTTTCAGCGCTTGAATGCGATAAATCAGCTAAATTGATGCTGGCGGACATTCACGTGGGTCTTCATCCAGATGACTTCTATGACAGAAGTGCTTTGCTGTGTGCGAGGAATGTAACAGGTGGCAAGCAGTATGCTTTGATGATCAGGTATGCATATAAAACCGCCCTGGGATAGAATATTGAACGCCAATTTTAAATATCTGTTTCCCTCACTTCTTCAAAACTGCCTTTTTTTTCGTTTTTGCAATGCTATACAAAAGAATCCCAAATATATCAGGGATGTTTCATAATATCAATCAATTGCACACCCTGCACGCAAATGAACTGCCATAATTAAGAAAATGTGAAGCCCAGTGTAATCACCTTCCTCATTGAAATGGATATATACACTATTTGCAAAGTCTAAAAACCTGAAACACTGGCAAACCGAAGGATATTTAATTTTAATAACACAAACAGTCAATGCATCAAAAATAGCAAATAGCTCATTGATTACCATTTTCACTTAAATATTTAAAACAAAGCATTGAGGAGGTATAATCAACGCTTTCTCTAGAAACTAAAATAGTTTTCCGTGGACGGAGTTGCAAATAAACTGGAAAAGAAAACTAAGCTTAATGGGTGATAGTTCAAACTTGCATTTTCATAGGTGTGGACAAAGAACTAACGCACTTTAAAAAACTGCATTCAAGATTAAAACCATTGAACGTATCCTTCTTACTATTTTGTGTCTCCAAACCAAATAATTTCACAATTAACTGTCGTTTAAATATATACATATTTAAAAAATATGTTTTTGAATTTTACACCAAAATTTGTGGGAGTGAAGTAAGTTCAGCAGCCCAAGGTGAAAATGTTCAAAAATAACTTCACTAGGCTCTGCTCTTAGCTTGTTAGAGGAGCCATGGTTTACCGGAGCACCGTGTGGTTAATGTCGTGTTTGAGTGCTTCCGTTTACAGGTACATGCCCGCGTACATCTACTCCCCCACCTCACCCCCATAGAGCTGTGTTATAACAATGGCTGCATTTTGCGCCCTGTGGCAAAAACACCCAAGCATACAAATATATACACACACAAATATATATATATATATATATATATATATATATATATATATATATATATATATATATATATATATATATATATATATATGTATGTATATACACAGACCTATATGTGTTCATATATGTATATATGGGAAGCTCAAAAATGCTACCGCTGCTGTGGAAATAGAAATGGCGTGATTGTCTCTGTAAGAAGAGGGATTAGCATGTTTCAATTTGTTGTTACTTAATGTTCATGGAGATATTCTGATGTTCCTTCAGGTGTACCCAGCCTGTAATTGGAAGGTATGTGACAGTGGAAAATCAAGCCCACATCAAATATGATTTCTATGGAACCATGCGTTCCAGGTGGACTGACTGCATTCTCTTTTGCGAGACTAGAATGTATGTGAAACGTATGTATCCCATCGAACTAAGCCATGAATGTGAACGATCGGCTGGCATTTTGTGAAAAATAATATTAAATGATGTAAATACAGACTTGCCTGGAAACTGGGTAACAACTCGAAATATTCATTTAACTAGGATGCCAGTGGCCTAGTTATTGTTAGGGTGTTTGACTGCTTCCAACACCAGGTAGTTAGAGTATGGTATTGTTGTCAAGGTTACTCATTAGGTAATACATATAGCCATGGTTCTTTCTTATGTACCATAATTGCATGTTTTACAGTATTATGACCAATTCTCATTCAGATGTCCCAAATGAAACTGTGACCTCCCATGATTCAATATATTGTCTCAATATTCGAAGTGTTCTCACCACTAATTGTGTGTGTAGTCTCACTGGAAATACGCTGGCGTAACTATTCCACGTTGATGTGTTTTTCATGTGCAATATATTCCCATGTGTTTGGATAGGTCTGGCGTGTGGGCAAAAGTTACAAATAGATTCTACATCCATAACCGCATCAAGTCGTGAAGATGAGAAATCCAACATTTCAGCTGCCCTGCTTGGTGACCAACCATGGTGTGCAAAACGTACAGATCCACGGCCATTCATTCAGGTGAGCGCATGCTGGTAGAGGTGGTACGCGTGCATTCATGGCACCATTTACGTTCACATGTTGCATTGTGCTCTGACAGTGGTAATGCAAGTTTAATTAATAACACATTTTTTCATGTAAAAGTGCTTTACCAGGAAAAATATGTCATTGTTATTGACAAAATCCCATGGACAAACCACATACGTTCCGTGTATGGTTCGTGCATTTATTTAAGCAAAAAGGAATATATAGTGTTTTAATAACAGAAATGCAATTATCATGTCTGTATATGCGATTTGATCCCTGTCGTCTTCTTTGCAAACAGACCTGTCTGTAACCACATGCATTGAAAACTCATATGATGGACCAGAATGCCCTTCGATTACACACAAATATACAGAATACGCAGCTGGCTTTGTCTCTGCACTACAAAAAATTACAATTTTTGGGACTTAAAAAAATTTGTCTATTATGTTTTGTCTTATTGGCTCCCTGATACCAATATATTACCACCAACACCGACGATCTCGTAAAAGAAAAAAACAAAAACGAAACAGAAACAAAACAAAACAAAACAAAAAACAGAAAACATAAAAAACACTCCCCCCCAAACAAAAAACAAAAACAAAAACAAAAACAAAAACAAAACAAAAACAAAAACAAAAACACAAAACAAAACAAAACAAAACAAAACAAAACAAAGACAATCTATGTGCAGCAGCTCACAGCGTGAATCATAGGCGTATTGCAGTTAATGTTACACACCGTTATTTCAAGGTTGGGTTTCCAATACTTACATTCAAAAGCAGGTGGAGAAAATTAACTTGAAAGAACATAAACTGTTGTGTTCAACCAATGGGAAGAGCACTCATCACGAAATGCAAAGTTCCAACCACTGCTCAAATATGCTGCTACACTAAATTGCTGAATGCTCCTGTTCCCATTCTTACATGCCTTTGTATATAGTCTACAAGAGGGATGAAGTAACATCAATGCCCTGTTCTCCAAATGGGTGAATAGAATATCTTTAAACCA
>OZ026627.1:18566363-18573863 GCA_964020975.1 Hermodice carunculata
GGTGGGCATCGTAACAGTATACATGTACATATCTGAAATTACCAAAAAGTAAAAATGAAGTTTTGTTCAACATATGAACGTTCTTCACTAATATCAAGGAAATTCTGAATTTAATTCAAGGCATATTTATGTTCTCTGTCTAAAGAGACAACCTGTATGTTTCCAGCGGGAGTTCAAGAAAAGCATTGTATATAGTATTCAAGAAGCAGACTTATACCTATGGATAAGTATATGTAATGCGCGATCCAAGTGGCAATTTACGTGTAGACTTCAATTGGTGTAGTCGCTTGTTAATAGCATTAGAGTTCCTCAAGATTAACATCCATTATGCTTTACAGGTATTTAAAAGAACAAAGAACGGTAATATTCCAGAGCTGCACTGGTTCATGCACGATATCATCGCTCGAATTCTGCGTATCAATGTTCTAAGTTTTGTGGGGAAACCATGCCTGCGGTTTCACATACTTCACTGCCATCCCAAATCAAGTAATGTTCCTAAATATACTTGCCTTCTTGTTATAGATAGACAGACAGGCAGACAGACAGACAGATAGATAGATAGATAGATAGATAGACATAGATAGACAGACAGAGATGACTATAGATAGACATGGAGACCACAGGAAAAATCCATGCGGCACATAACACAATATTCAATGCAAGTACAGACCCCCAAAACAAGAATTGTATTCATACAAACTGACTGCACCTCGGATGAGCATAGATCTGAACCACATTTTTACCACGCGTGCTTGCAGTGTATGTAAATTTTAGTAAAGGCTATAACTTAAAAAGCTTATGTCTAACTTAAATCATAGAAATATCATGTTTTTTTTTCATATATTCCTACCATGTTGCTGCTCTTTATTAGCTCGGCTGACTTGTAAGAGAGGTGAGCTTATCTTACTGTGATCCGTCTGTCGTCTTTCGTCCGTTCGCCCGTATGTCGATGAACAATTCACATGTTCAACTCCTGTATAAACACAGGCTAAATTCAGTTGAAAGTTGGGGTAATATAGCCGGAGTGTTTCTCTTCCAACTCATTAATATGATCATGCACCAGTGAGTTTTTACATGTTATAAATGTTTACAAAGTCAACAGATATCGCTGTTTATAAATCTTTTCTACGATTTTTATGTATGTTTTGCTAATTGTGACGGCGGCTTGTTCAGAATCGTCTTTCAGATTTTTTTCAAAACTTAGTGGAAATGTAGCCAGTGGCCAGATTAAACAATGGTTTTCACTAAATGGTGATATTCTGATTCTGGTCCATGATTTTGAACGGATTTTTAAACACGAGAGCTTGTTAGCTAATGCATACACTCCAGTTGAGTACTGTGTGTGTCAATGGAGATTTCAATGATATTTCACTTTTTAAAAACCATAATTCAGGTTTCCTTCGAATTTCGTAGGATGTATCTTAAATCTTTACCGTATTTTTTTTTTCAAATGGTCATACTCCAACAAATTTTATTTTATTATTATTTTTTTTAATTATTATTTTTTTTAAAATTATTATTATTGTTTTAAGTGAGCCATTGCTTTCAATAGTGCAAGAACACTTCCTGGGACTCATAGACCTGAATTTGTTCATCAGGCGGCCTCAGGTTTTTTGGTGGGGGTGTTTTTATTTTTCTCTATTTTTTCTTCATATACTAACATATTGTGCTAAAACTTGTTGGATGACACTAAGAGGTCAGATGACATAATGGGTAACATATCCGTACTGGTGGAGTATAAGGCCATAGTTACAGATTGAAAAGTAATTGGAAGCTACCTATTGGATTTCTTCTGATGTTAATTTTGACCTTGTGTGACCTTGTTTGGTCAAGCCGACACATAAGCATACATATTGTGAATAACAAATTATGCACCTGCACCGTTTCATTTGAAACTGGTCTTTGATCTTCATTCACTAGGAAATAGTTGCAATTCTATAATTTATAGCCGACTCACTATTCATTGGACACTTTTTGTGGCGGCTCTAATGATGTCCGTTGTGTGCAGTATGTCCAATTTAACATTTTTTGACCAATTTCCGTACTTACGTTGACAAGTGCCATAATATACTCTTATGAACTAGTCAAGGGTCCAGAGACAGGCCCTCTGTGTTTCCTTGGTGATGCAGTTCTGCAATTCTGCTATCTGGTTTTACTGAATGTCCTGGTTACATCCTTGTGCACTTTGTAAGCTTTTCAAAATTTAAATAGTTATGGAATGGCATCAACTTTCTAATTCACTTGCTCTGGCCTGCCGAAGTGACTGTAATTCACGTTACTTTGTTGACTGATTCTTTACAGTAGCAAACAGGGCCAAGTAATTAATGTAGACTGTTTCCAGCCATATCAGTCGTGGCCGTTTATTTGTTTCACTTTCTTCATAGCCAAGTTTGAATGTCCTTACTCTGGTTTCACTGTTTGGGGCAATCATAATGCAGTACCACATTTCACTTTCTGTAAGCCGGTAGCCTCATGGTCTGATTATGTGTGTATGTATCATTCATAGAAATTATACATCGGTAGCTCATGCTACTCAGTATAATCAACGTGCGCCGATTTAACCACAGATTTTGGGCTGTTTTTAACTAAGTGAAATGCACCAACAAGCAGCAAAATGCGAAAATTACCAAAAACATTAATATTCATTGACAAATACCAATTTAGAGAAACAAATTGCACGCCTGACTGAAAACAGGCTGGCACCCATAAAGGGAAACTGGTGACAGCACTGGCCAATAACTATTAGCTGTCTTTTATGGGTGACTGTCTGTAATACCTGAGGTTCAATATTCCACCTCGGTTGTACACAACTACTCGACACAATAAAGATAAAGTTCAGCTTTACAGAGAACATCTACTTTAGAAACTTGTATGCACACATTAGGTAAAGCAGCATTCTTGATGGAACATTGCACACTTCTCCCTCTAAAGCTTGAGCACCTGTTTGCCGTTCTAAAACACGCAAATGGAACATTGACACTTGCATCATCTGCCAGCCTGACAAGCAAAGCATTTAACTCATTCCATACTATGGTCACAGGCCTTGGCCAGCGCTTCTGGCGCTGCCAGAACCGCTGACTTAAGACTATAAGCATGTTGGTACTTGAACAAAAGCTTTCATGAAGAATTTAAATATGCTCTTGTCATCTTAAATCTAGGTAAATGCCCGGAAACATCAGGGACAGGTATGGAATGAGTTAACAGCAAGTTGTGCCTTTGCACCTGGTACAGTGCGCAGTCTCGAAACATATGTATAGTGTTGAAAAATGATATGATACCAACTCAGGTACTCCCATGATAGACTAAATTCATAAAGCCCTCGCTACACTACACAGATAAAACAACAGCACACGTGACTTTGGCATCTACAACTGTATGTAAATCAACTGAACAGCAAGTTCAGCTTAATTTATTTTCACATAAACCAAGACTGAATTTCCCTGCCATATTTTTTTACATAATTAAGATATAAAAATTATCTTTTTTTTTTTTAAATACCCTGTAGTTGCAGTTCTGCACTGTCAAAACACATTATGTTAGAGATAATGTCAAGTGTTTACACCTCTGTGATAAATGTGTACATGCAGATAAATGCAGCTACACTGCCTAAGAATTATGATCTATTTTATCCTGCTATCTTAATGTAGAGTTGACCATGTCAATGTATCCACCATAGTGAAGACACAGTAAACAGTGTTTTATTATGTAGCAGATTTATGTATCTCATGAACACGATGTAGGCATACATCCTCCCTTTACTGTCAATTCAACTGACTGAGAAGTCAGAGAACAAAAATTTGGCTTGTCTATAAACTCGCTTTTATCTTTGGCACAAGCGATAAGCTTTGGGTTTTTTAATGGTCAGGGCTTTAAGTTTGGGGTGGGGGATTAAGTGTTGTTAATGATGAATCAATTTCACAGATTGAGACAACAAGTTTAAAAACACCAATTGCCTTTTATATAAAGACATACATTTGACTTATGAGACACAGACACTGCCTGTTTCAAGCCAGGAGTGATGTTTATGTATTCACAATTGGTTTTGGAAGATAAATGTTGATGGTTTTATGCCTCTAGAATTTCTACCTTTTGCTATTTGTAGCCTTGTGGTAATTGTTGGGATGAAATTTGTGAATGTGGGTCATGTTTCTATGGACTATGGTTGATCTTGCGTCAAGTCATCAATGACATACCTGCATCAGTATGCAATTACATCTTTGCTGTTCATACTTTACTAAAAAATATAGCACAAGAAAAATGTTTTGGTATCATCACCTACGAATTGGATATCAGAGATTATATGTATATATTTTTATCCAGAAAAAAATTCTGCCATGTATGTACCAATATGGTTGAGTAGTGTCACTCCACCAGGGGTAGCAGCTTACACTGTGGATGGAAGTATCCAGACATGTATGCAAACTCTTCTTGAAGAAGACCCATGGGTTGTTCTTGATTTAGGAAAAGTGTTACGCATCAGTAATGTACATTGGTTTCGTGATTTTCAGCATCACAAAAGTAAGTTCCATTTAAGATTAGACCTGTGAAGTGAAAAAGAGGTATGCCTAGTAATAGTGCTGTTCTACTTTTAACCCTAGTGTCCTTTTTATAACAACAAAAATACATAAACTTAATCATTAAATTTGTAACTTGTACTTGGCACTTGAAAATTGTTGTATCATAATATATTCCATATATAATCAGATAAGTTTATATTAATAGTACTAATGCTGGTCTCTAGGCATGTACAGAGAAGACAGTTGACCTATACCCGCTTTTAAAGAACTACTGAAATGATTTTTTTTTAAGGGATTGTGATTCATTAGTTGGTTAAAACTACAAAATAATATGGAAATATAAGTGAAGCACTTACTGCCATGCAACATCCCCTTATGATTTTTTTAAGTAACATGAAACAACAGTTCCCAGTAGGCTAGTTGTTCACCTATTGAAGCAGTCTAACATAAGATTGGCAGACTTTTTAATCTGCGTGACTAACACTCAGGTACTGGCAAGTTTGCATGTAGTTAAACAAATAATACAATCTATTTTAATCAATCATATTTCTTTGTGTTTGTCCTTTTAAGGAAAAACACATCTAGTAACAACACACCTCTACATGCACAAAACCGCTAAACTGTCAAATTGGCATCCATCTTTTTCATAAATTGAAGTTTTGGTCAGTTACAGAAAGTTTTTTCCTAACATTATCAAACATTTAGTTCTAATTTACCCAAATTAACATTGATTATGATGTCCACACAAAGGATGTTACTCAGAAGCAACAAATTACAATTCAATACATTTATTTGACATAGGATAAGTTGACTAACTGCGAAATAAATTGTATGACATAATTGCCAATTGCTACTGAAAAATACCAAAGGATATGATAACGGGATCTGGTACAGTTTTATGTGGGTTTCTCATTCGCAGCTAGTTGATTGTTGCCGGTTCGAAGCCCAGCCTCTACATGGTCACTATATATATATATATATATATATATATATATATATATATATATATATATATATATATATATATATATATATATATATATATATATATATATATATATATATATATATATTCCTTGCCCCTTTGATCCTGGTGGACCTACACATGTCCAGTCCCCGGTCTGGGTCACCTCCAAATAAAGCACTTGTATTGGACTAAATACAGTAAACTGGGCCCTGTTGATTATGAAATTCAAACATACCTACCTGCCTTGAACAACTTCCTCTAAGAATGGGGATTTTGGTGCTGTTGGTACCTGTGTTACCCGTTTTTCGGCTGGATGATTGGTGCCGAAGGTTTTTTGTTCGAGACCAGGTCGTTTTGTGGTCACGAAATATAAAGAACACATTAAACACGTAGCGTTCAATGAAGTTGCAATTATTTCAACAGACATACAAATAATATTAATGCAAACCTTGACCACAACTTATTATTCAACTTTGACTTCATTGTATAATTTGTGACGATACTGATGTATATGTCTTAACAACCTGGTTTCACAGACTTAGGCCAGGGCATCGTTGAAGTGTATGTTTCGTCTAACACATCAAACCCCCTTGCTCTCCAAGACTGGAAAATGTGTACAAATTTTACGTATGAGGGAAATCACAAGGAAATGCTGCTTGATTGCAATGAAATACCAAGTGGTCGATATGTGATGCTGCGGAAGCCAGGGGTCACGATTTTGGATGCTTGTGAAATAGAAATAATTACTGGACTATCTGGTGAGTGAGATTACATGCTGGTGATCATACTGCTGGTCAAAACTGCAAATATTCCGACAAAATGCCATTCATTTGTGTGTGGAATTCACAGGAAAGAAAGTGCTTTTTTTTTTTTATTTGCGAAAGATTCGAAATATTAAAAAGATCACATGGAGGTACTTGTTAAGTTAAAAATATTATTCTGTATCTTTACAGAAGTAAGAACAGTTTTACTTCAGCTCATCTAACCAAGATTTCTTTAAACCAACGGACGTCTGCAACATTATGTATGCTATGATACACTGTATCCATGGGCAGTTACAATAAGGAGCATTTATAAGAGGAGAAACTATTATCCTGCCACGAAGAAAGAGTAAGAGTCATTATACTGAGATGAAAAGATTATACAAACGTATCACTGGGTACTATTCATTTATATACTTGTGTTATTATCATACTCAGAATATAGATATTCATTTCAGCTTTATGTTGTTTATAATTACAGAATCTTTGAGTTTGCTACCGGTGACCATTCCCATTTTCAAGTATTTTCCAATGTTCAAAAATGACACGTATTGTCGGCATGATATTGTCAAATTCATCACCTATTGCGTCGGTGCTTTATTTCCCTTAAACAGGGCAAATCTATGTTGAAAATACGAATATCACACCGGAATAAAAACAACAGCGTAATTAATGTCATTAAGTTATTGATTATATTGCCTGTTAATTTACGTTGGTTTTGTTTATTTTATTTTTTTTGGGGGGGGGGGTGGTGGTGGTGGTGTTCATGTAGTTAGTTTAAAATATTTTACTAGCCATATCAGTAATAGGGCCTAGCCGTTTCTGTGTTTCATTTCAATATTTAACCAGGTAGAAAGTCCCTTTGTTCAATATAGTTATCACACGTACAAAATGATTTAGATTTTATTTTACCTTTGCTACATTAACAAAGCGGACAGTGAAAAGGAATTTTATTCTGAACCATATCATAGATATGATCAAAGATTTTTCTTGGTGGGATAAAATCAATCAATCAATTTCTAGACTATTCAGTAACAACCTCAGAATCAGAGTTAAGGCTATTTGTAGCAGCAACAGGGCTGTCTACATTAATCTGTAAAGGTGTATCATCAGCTAATTGTCTAATATCCGAATGCATCATCGTCGACCATATCATAAATATAAATGAGAAATTAAGGTGGTCCGGAGCGCTAGTCACGCCTGCTTGTACCAAGCCCCACCTTCATATTTGACCATGAATTAATAATGATGATGA
>OZ026627.1:18576363-18670863 GCA_964020975.1 Hermodice carunculata
AGTATATAACGTACTGGTTATAACAAACCAAGCGTACTTGATGGTGAATATACATTGCACCAACTGGGTACCTTTTCGGAAATAAAATATGATACCCTGTAAAATTCAGTCCTGTACAATGAGAACGAAATGATGCATATACAGAGTGAGCTTGAACGACTATCTGCCGCCAAAAATGGCAATATTGAAGCGGATGTTTTGATAACTGTCCAGAAATATTACAAATGCAATATCTTCATTAAAGAAAGGTAAACCTGGTGGTGATTTAGGATAGTTTTCGGGGCATGTCATTAATGGTACCCATACTTTGAATGTATACCTATTTCTATTATCAGTAACCATACTTGTACACTGAGTTGCCCCCAGTGGACTGTCAAAAGTAATGCTGCATCAATTGGAAAAAGGCGAAAGTAAATTATTCAGTGATTTTGAAAATTACCGGGCTGCTGCCCCGAGCAGCATACTTGGTAAATAATTAGATTTGGTGATTCTGAATGGCAATTTGAGTATATATGGAACTTCGGATTTGCAGTTTCGGTTCAAGGCAAATAGTTTGATAGTACAATGTAACTTGTCCCTATAAGAACGCGTCAAACACTATCAAAAGAAAGGCACCATGTTCATTTTGTTTGCCTGGACGCTACAGAAGCATTTGATAGAGTATAGTATGTGAAAATATTTAAATTACTGATAAAAAGAGGTTTGTCGGCCATTACCGCAATATTACTCCTTAATGTCTGGACGAATCAAAATATTTATGTGGTCTGGACTGATACCATAACAAAATCGTTTTCCTGTCGAAATAGAGTAAAACAGGGTGTTCTTCTTTTGGCGATCTTCTTTGGAATTTACATGGAGGAGCTGTTATCAAGGCTAAAAAATTATATTAGGTTGTTATATATGTGACACATATTTTAGTACTCTGGCATTTGCACGCTAGTTAGTATTGTTAACCCCAACTGTGCATGAAATGAAACGATTACTGGAGGTATGTTCTACTCTTGCCAGAGAGTATAATGTCATATTATTCCCACTAAAAGTAAGATTTTATTTTCTGCAGAGGCTGGTTTTAAGCCTCAACTCTATCTAAATGGATTACTCGAATTATAATATCCCACAATGATAATGACGAATCAGCAATAGTCAGGGCCAATTTGATACGACAATTATGTGACATTTGATAAAAAATACAATTCAATATTAAGTGAAAATGAAATCACAGATTTGATTTTACACATTTGTATACAGTAAATAATGCCACTGTGTTTCGTGCCTATATGTAATTTCTTCGTATATAGAATGGTGGATCATGAACTGATATATATGTGGAATCCTTGAACTTAAAATACGAAATAAAATAAAAGGAGTCAGGGTAATACTCATAGCAACATGATAGCATACAATCATGAGAAATTCGGAAATAATCCAAATCTTTAGCATATGAGATACTAAGCTGAAACCATCACCGAATGTTCACCATCAACTTGTCCTGTATGTTGATCCAGCGATCACCACTGGCAGATGCAATTTGTTCTTTCCATGGCTACAGGTACATAGCCTGCAGGATGGAAGTATCTGGACACACCTTCTAGTCTCCATTTGAAGCGCTGTGAGCTGTAATGAAAACATTGTACCCACATATAGTTGGTCCATATAGTTCTAAGCCTCACGTTTAGAAACACACACACACACACAGAAGGGCGAACCAACCTTGTTGAACATAATAGACTTTGTTCTGTCACAATCCCCTACCCGCCGCAAACCATCCCGCATGACTCGAAGCCAACAACATGTTTTAATGATATTAGTTTAAATCTTAAATATAATTTAAGTATCCTTTATTCAATACATTTCAAAAGCCACCTTCTGAATGTACAAGATTAAGTATATTTGACGCAAACTTGGAGACGCCTACCCTTTTTCCACTAAACACAGGTCCATAGCCGTCGAGACTTTGGCAACCAAAGGCAGTCTTGAACAAGTTTTCCATCTTTAATACACAAAATGTCACACCCACAAGAGATACCTGTGGTACATATAGCGTCTATGACCTCCCTTGTTAAATGGTATCTCTGAGTTTTATCTTAAGAAAGACGAAAACATGCCTCCACCACTGTTTTCCTCTAGCTATATCATCTAGGGTGATTAGGACTAACAAATGTGGTCCGAACGGGGAATGGTCTTACTGGGGGAAATAATGTAGATAAGAACAAACACGAAGAGACCGTTAGTTGGTGGATGTAAAACAGGAATGTTCTCCTTATGGGGGGGTCTTATTTGGAGATGTGCTTCTATAAATTAACCCTTTTCTGGGGAAAATATATGCATCAAAGTAAACCATGCATACAAACATAAACATATCGCAACCATTCTCAAACACATGTAAATAACTTTTATATGAAACAAATGCATAGACACGATATTGAAACGCAATGAAGTCCAAACACAAATAGGCAAAAAAATCAAACTTATAATTTGCTTGCCAGGCAAATTAACAAACCACACTTGAAACATCTTTAAAAGCTGCACCATGCTCTTTTCCTGTCACCAGGGATCATTATAACCAGACGACCATAAAAGGTGTCCCATGTCCATACCCCTAGGGCCAAAATCTGCGTGAGTGGTAATCAGTCTCGCCTACCTGTCAATAAATCCTGAATTCTAAAGAGAGTGAAAACAGAAGATATACTTTTTTGCACTAAACAATTAACAAGATTGCTAGTGTCAGTTTTGCCGTTCTAAGAAAGTTGTTAAACGTCATACGAAAGCTGATGTCTCAAAGGCGAGATGACATGATAAAGCTTTCAAGTGAGAGAAGCTGCGTCATCAAGGACAATTCGAGACACAGGCTTATCTTTAAATGCAGAGGGTGAAGCAGGGTAAGGGGAATATTAACGCAGACCAAAACGTGCTTAATAATACAAGCTTGGCCGACTCCAAGTTACTTACGTTACTTTTAGACAATATGATACAATCTATGCCGAATATTATTGTTAGGATGCTCGTCGTCTTCTAAAGAAAAAGTTAGGCTTTAGTTGACAAAGCAGGGTAACTCCAGACAACATTGTTGTACCCAAACACGGCACATATCTTTGCACTTATTCTTTTAGACCCTGGACTCTCATTAGTTGATGTATCTGAATACATCACTGCATGTAGCTTAAGTTCAGATATACTATTAATATTTTCCTTTGGATGTCCTAAGTGCCATGTTGGTTGGACAAAAATTGATCAGCCAATTCGTAATATTTCAGTCTTCTTGATTCCAAAGGAGAATCTCTATTTATGGGCATTCTCGATGTGCAAGCTTCAGTTAACATTTGAAGGCCAGTTACAGTGATATAGTTTCCTGTGAGGTCGTCAAAGCAAAATGATTTATTTATTGTAAAGGTAAGAAGGTTGAAGTCAGAGCATTCCGAAGTATTTAAATGATCGGTTAAAATTCATTGGGGAAACATCGGGAGAAAACACTACCTTGGCAAGGGGCTGGAGGTAAATCTAATATAAAAAAAATGAGTGGTAAAACTAAATGTTCCCTTTAAGGTCTCATAACATTTGATTACGAACAAGCAGCGACATAGACCACAGTGCCATACATTTTAAAAACAGGGTTCTGCATCTAAACTCGGCACATAAATATGAGAGTTGTTTACTTGAAAAGTTAATGCATATTGGGCTCAGAGAGACAACAACAGGTTCAGAAGAAAATCGATTTTGTTCATGATATACCAAAACCCTACCTTGCGTGTTTTTGTTTGTTTGCCAGTGAGTACAGAAGAAAAGCCCTCAGATATAATCTTGGAACAAAATGAAGCAAACTGGTCATTGAAAACAAAAGAATCATTGTCTGTGCGAACCTGTTTATTTATTAAAAGTATATATGCCGGGTCAGTAATGACAGATTTGTATTACAGTATGTCTCAAAATAGATGAGTTTAACTTTGAAGTATTTAATTATCCATTCCCGGAAAGTAATATTTCGGAAACTATTGGATATAACCCGATTATGTCCCAGATTTTGAGATTTGGTCGTATTTGTTTTAAATTTCAGGACTTTGCATCTACAATCAAATTTATTTACAATAAATTTCAGTCAATAGGATTCAAAGATGCACTTTTCATCAAATATTTCTACAATTTTGCTGTTAATATCCTGAGATGGTTAGAAAGTTTGCCGCCTAAATGTTTTGAGATTTTAGACTTGCCTGTATTGCTACTTAATTTTATCTTTTGCATCCTTCCGTTTTAATGTTCACCTTCTAGACTTTTTAAGCTAGCTTGTTTTCCGTTAGGTAAAACCCCCAGGGGCTGTCGGTAGCAAGTAGCAGCCTACGACAGTTACAAGGTTGCCTAATTGTACTTGATATCTAGTTAAGAAATATTATATTTTCATTGCATTCTCTTGACCTAAATACAAATGACTTTCTTTCTTTTCTGACTTGCCCTATAATTTTGTTGTTACTATATGAAGATTATTAGAATGTTTGGCTACAATAATCTACATTTTTTTTACTTGTCTGTTTTGCTACTAAACTTTATCTTTTGGCATCGTTCTGTTTTAAAATTCACTTTCAGACATTTTAGGCTTACCTGTTTTCTGTCAGGTTAAACCCCCCTGGGGCTATCGACAGCAAATAGCAGTCTACGACAGTTACATGTTTGCCTAATTGTACTTAACATCCTGTTAAGAAACATTGTTTTCATAACATGTTTTGGCGTAAATGCCACCAGTGCCTTTCATTCTTTTCTGACATGCCTAAATGCACATTTAGTCAAAATTCAAAAAAAAAAAAAAAACAACAACAACAAACAAAAACAAATTGACAGTATTTTCACACATGTCACGAACCTGACACATTATGCTCATACATTGACTCAGGGTTCGCAGTGAAATAGAGCGTAATTATTTGAGTAGGAGGTGTCATCATGGAGTTTATTTTATTTTCATGGTGCAGGGTGTCCATTGTTGCAGTCCTTGTCAGGATTCCCCTTGGTTTGTACAGGTGGTCTAGCTGCAACTGTTTATTTTATAATCAGTGGGACTGAATATAGTGCACCAGCTGTTTTCCACTTCAGTTATGCACTTGTGGGCAGTTTAACTAGGACACGCTGTCCAGCTAGAAAGGGTACATATTGGTTCAAGGGTTAGTCATATTGTTCTTATCTGATTCTGTACAATACAACGTTAGTAATTATGGTTTGTTTGACAAGTATTCTTCTTTAATAATGAAGATCTGCATTTATAGGCAAAACTGCACGAACTTAGCTAATTCATCATTTCACACGTTCATATTTATTGATTATTATGTGGGTTGTCTTTGCTGAATATTTAGCTTAGACAAAGAGCCGCTACTCCGAGAGACATGCCTGGGTTATAGGATCCAAAGCACGTTGAGCAGTTACCCGCTGAAGACCTGTCAATTTTTTGGGCTAATACAGCCTATGTCAAACTTTTACAGAGGAACATGTGCAATATGGACAATGGTACTTCCATATGTATATAATATAGGTTAGACAGGGACAGTTTGGCTGATGGAGAGTAAAGAGTTCGGACTGCAGAATAGGGTAATGACTACTAGGAAGTGGTTCTGGGCAAAAAGACACAAATACAACACACACACAGACACAGACACACACACACACACACACACACACACACACACACACACACACACACATATATATGTATATATTTACTTAGCACTTATCAATTTATTTGACTTGATCTGCAATAGGCATGGCAAAATATGAAAGACAAATGTTTAATCATTAATCTTCCAGACGATCACAAACACCACTCTAGTCTAGTGCACACATCCACAGACAGGATCAGAGAATTATTAATGTGATAACCAGGTGTGGTAAATATTTGTATGTTGCACTTAAAATCTTGTAGAAAATTGATATTTCTGCTGAAAGCATGGACTTAACTCCCTATTTAGCAGAGTTCTATGTTTTCTTACGTGCAATGTCATATACCTGAATGATGAGTTTGCTATTTAATTCGTACATAGGGACACAAATCGAGCAAAAGCAAAGATATTTTATGCCTTATCGAAAAACACCTCATCTTTGGGTCAGTACGTCATCGCATATTTGTGAAGACCAGTGTTATGGCTGCAGGTGTAACATGATACCTTTATATTATGGCTGGTACGTGTTCCACATAGAGAGACTGTGATCCAAAGGGCGATAAAGGGGAAACCTAAGCCGTTTTTACGGCAGTGGCAGCATCAAAGCAGTGTCATATGTTCTTCATTCTCAAATCAGAGAAATATTTAAGCTTGACGTTTCCAAGCCAGCTGTGGTGGTCAAGGACAGTAATTGATGTGCAGATCAACAAGCACGACATCATAGGAATATCTGCAAAATTTATATTCTACAGTTAGAATCTGCCCTCTTACTAAGCACTGCAGCACATCGCCACCTGATTATGCAGGTCTAATCATTTTTGTATGGTTAAGCACACTTTAGTGTTTCTTGTTAGGGACAGTTTAACACGCTTAACTTACTTAGGATCCATATGAACAAAATGTAATAGATTGGCATCGAAGTAGCGCATTACTTGTGTCAACCAATACCGCCTCTGCATGCTATATGTACAAAGCGCATGTCAACATGTGATATAAATTAAAGCAAGCATTTACATATTGCAGAAAATTGTTACTCACATTCATAAATTCCCACCCAACAATGACTGCAAACAGATTAAAGACTTACCAAAACAGATTTCGCTCCTGACTTGAGATAGACAGACACTCTTAAAAGGCATCTGGTGGATTTAAACTGGTCCCCTCAACCTTTCTTATTAACTGCTGGCTTCAGTGCTTCCGATACATACAGGCCTAACCACTTGAAACCCTAATTGTATCATTTGTGGAAAAAAGAGACATAATAGGCATGTCAGTTTTTGTTTTTAACATGTGGCAGGACAAATCTGGACTATGAACTCAGTCCGGATCTGTCCGGTAACATAACTCAAAAACTATTCACAAGTATTGTCTAATATCTATCATGTAAACATCTCTGGTCCTTACCATCTTATAAATATAAGAAAAAAAATCCAGTAATCTATACTTTTTCAGATACCGAAAAAACCATCCCATTGGATCCCACGGGATCCTACTGGATATCCCATGGGATGACCTTGTATCCCATTGGATCCCATGGGATCCAATTGGATCGCCAGCTTCTGGTCCATCCCATTGGATTACATTTTACACCTACAAATGCAATTAAAAGTCATAAGCCATTCACATTCCCTTCATGCATCATAAGTCACGGGTTATTGTCTGTGGTGCCAATTTTGTGTAAAAGTTTAGATGACCATAATTCAGACACTAGATTTGATAACAGAGATTGTTTTGATATTCAAATCTAGTATGATTTCAGTTTGATACCAGTTTGCCTTCAGGTGCTTCCAAATGTTTTTATGGATTTTGTTATTTTCAAAGAAAACACCATCCTTCTTTGTTTGTACATATTCAGTCTCATTCCTTAGGACTGTCCCATTGGATTGTCCCACTGGACCATCCCATTGGATGCAGTGCAGAAATTGCACAAGTGTCAAACTTAGTATAAGTATCAAATCATATAGTGAACAATAACAAATATACAATCAAACTATTTAAAACAAGTGTTTTTTTTAAGAAAACACCCATATTTTGTTCATTAGTCGATATTCATCTCCATCCTACAGGACCATCCCATTGGATGCAGTGCAGAAATTGCACAAGTGTCAAACAGGGTATAAGTGTCAAATCATATAGTTAATAATAAATATACAATCAAACATTTAAAATGCGTGTTTTTTCCTACAAAAAACACCCACATTTGTTCAGTAGTCAATATTCATCTCCATCCTACAGGACCAGCCCATTGGACTGTCCCATTGGATGCATTGCAGAAAGTGCACAAACATCTTTTACAAGTATCAAGCCAAGTGATTCACTACTATTCCAAATATAATAATGAGTTTTTGTTTTGTTATTTTTTAAGAAAACTCCATATTTTGTTCATTTGTCAATAGTCATCTCCATCCTACAGGACCATCCCATTGGATGGTCCCATTGGATGCAATGCAGAAAGTGCATAAATACCTTTTACATGTATCAGCCAAGTGATTCACTACTATTCCAAATATAATAATGAGTTTTTGTTTTGTTATTTTTTAAGAAAACTCCATATTTTGTTCATTTGTCAATAGTCATCTCCATCCTACAGGACCAACCCATTGGACTGTCCCATTGGATGCATTGCAGAAAGTGCATAAATACCTTTTACATGTATCAGCCAAGTGATTCACTACTATTCCAAATATAATAATGAGTTTTTGTTTTGTTATTTTTTAAGAAAACTCCATATTTTGTTCATTTGTCAATAGTCATCTCCATCCTACAGGACCATCCCATTGGACGGTCCCATTGGATGCAATGCAGAAAGTGCATAAATACCTTTTACATGTATCAGCCAAGTTATTCACTACTATTCCAAATATAATAATGAGTTTTTGTTTTGTTATTTTTTAAGAAAACTCCATATTTTGTTCATTTGTCAATAGTCATCTCCATCCTACAGGACCATCCCATTGGACGGTCCCATTGGATGCAATGCAGAAAGTGCATAACTACCTTTTACAAGTATCAGCCACATGATTCACTACTATTCCAAATACTATGAGTTTTTGTTTTGTTATTTTTTAAGAAAACACCACTATTATTTTGTTCATTTGTCAATATTCATCTCCATCCTACAGGACCATCCCATTGGACGGTCCCATTGGATGCAATGCAGAAAGTGCATAAATACCTTTTACAAGTATCAAGCCAAGTGATTCACTACTATGTATTCCAAATACAATGAGTTTTTGTTTTGTTATTTTTTAAGAAAACACCTTATTTTGTTCACTAGTCAATATTTAACTCCATCCTACATTGGATGAAAGGCACTTACTTCTTTTTCAGGCATCAATCTGTACAGTTCACTGCTAAAACTATATGTATTCAAATAATTCTAATTCCTAATGGGAGCATGTTGTGTCATTTTCAAAAAATCACCAGGATCTTTTATTATATTTGTAAATACTGAACTTCATCCAATATAACCATCCCATTGGATGAAATTTATACACACTTAACACTGGCATAATCAATTCAGATATTCCAACAAATGCAACTCTTGGTCTAGGCTGGCTCCTGGCAGTCGCGTAGGTGGTGTGATCTTGTGTGACCCAACAATCAACTGCATGCCAACCAGCAAGATGGATGTGTATACGCTCTTTTCACTGTGTTCCGCATTTTAAAGCCAAAACTTAGCGTTATGCTGGACTCAGCTACAAGAAATGAAACCACCATCATGATCCTACTGGCATACACTATCCATCTTTTCATTTTTAATTGCTGAGTGCGGCGCAAGGAGTTTTAATGCATGCAAATTGGCCAACTTTGCATCATTTTGTGCAGAAAAATCCCAAAAAACTTGGCTTTTTATTGGCTGATTTCAATGAAAAACACATCGATGGCCCTGCACGGTTCTGATTCAAATGATGAGACTGGTTGTGCACGCATAAATCCCCCCTTTTTTGAACTTGGTACATTAGGACACCAGATGTAAGTGACCAGATACAAGCGAAAGTGGAACCATAGATGGAACAACAAAGGGATGATACTGAACACGCTTTGTAGTTGTCATGCCCAGTTGGCCATAAAATGAATTAGCACTCCCATTGGTAGTCCATCTATAGCACATCCCTGGTCAAACCCTAAAAAGTCCCCGCATAACAGCTAGGGTCTTCATTTAAGGAACTTTCCTTAAATTTAAAATGGCCTATCATTTAAAAATAAGGAAAGTTTCTTAAAGTCACTTTCTGTAGACTTAAGGAACTTTCCTTATACTGGTCTACAATTGAAGAATAAGGAAAGTTCTTTTAAATGGCTAAATCCGATTCTGTGTAGATTTCAGAAAGATGTATAGATTTAAGGAACTTTCCCTAAAATGGTCCTCGATTAGAAAATAAGGAAAGTGCCTTTAAATCACAGGAATCACATTCTGAAAATTTCCTTAAACTGGTCTATGGTTGAAAATTGTGGATGTTTCTTTAAATGGATAAATCACTATCCTGAAGATTTACAGACATTTCCTTTAAATGGTCTATGATTAGAAAATAAGGTGAGTTCCTTAAAATATAGAAAACACATTCTGATGAATAATTAGAGAACTTTCCTTAAACTGGCCTATCATTCTAAAATAAGGAAAGTTCCTTAAATATGTTAAAGTGACAAAATCACATATTAAAGATTTAAGTATTTTCCCTTAAATTGGTCTTGGGTTGAAAAATTATGGAAAGTTCCTGAAAGCGATCAAATAACATCCTGTTGTTTTAAGGAACTTTCCTAATTTATTTCTGCTTTTCTGCATCTAAACCATACAGTTCAGCTATTAATGACAGGCAAAAATTGAAAATAGTCCTATTCTCAAAACAAAATTCAGGGTAAAAAAGGTACACATCCTGGGAAAAAAAACTTTCCAGTTTGGAAAGTTTTATTTTTCTATATTACTAAATATCTACAGGTATGTTACATACTTAATCACCAGGCAGACTGATGAGTGCATCAATATAATGTTAATGTCAGATATCTCAACTGAATCAATTTGAAAGTCAAACGGATTTGCCCTATTTGAATCATGAGTAGAATTGGATGGAGTGCAGAAATTGCACATGTGCCAACAAAGTATAAGTTTCAAATCATATAGTGTACAATAACAAATATACAATCAAACTATTTAAAGTATGTGTTTTTTTAAAGAAAACACCCATAATTTGTTTATTAGTCAATATTTATCTTCATCCTACAGGACCATCCCATCGGACTGTCCCATTGGATGCAATGCAGAAAGTGCACAAATACCGATTACAAGAATAAAACCAAGTGGTTCTCTACTATTCCGAACATAATAATGAGTCTTGTTTTGTTATTTTTAAGAAAACACCATATTTTTCCATTAGTCAATTTTCATTTCCATCCTGCAGAACCATCCCATTGGATGAAAGGCACTTAGTTCTATTACAGGTCTCAATCTAAACAATTCAATGCTAAAAATATGCATTCAAATGATTCCAATTCCAAATGTGAGCATGTTCTGTCATTTTCAAAGGAATCACCAGGATATTTTATTATATTTGTAAATATTGACCTTCATCCAATAGAAGCATCCCATTGGATGAAAGGCGCCTACTTCTTTTACACGCATCAATATAAACAGTTCACTGCTACAACTTTGCATTCAAATAATTCTTAATATTTGCATGGTTTGTCTTTTTTCAGAGGATCCCCCCAAATCTTTTATTATATTTGTAAATATTTGCCTTCATACAACAGGGCCATCTCATTGGCTGAAATTTGTACACACCTAACACAGGTCACAGGTATCAATTTTCAATGTAAGAAAAAAGTTGTTCAATGTAAGAAAATGTGAATGATTCCAAATGTTTTCATGTTATTTTAGAAGAAAACATCAGAATTTAAAACTTTTCTTGTACATGTATATATATTCACCTTCATCCAACTGGACCATCCCATTGGACCATCTTGTCAGAGTTTCTGCATGTCACTTAATTTATTAACATGTGTTCTGTATCAACACATTCATCACTTATAAAAATCATTTCAGAGTCTATTTTGTGGAGAGTTCATCAAAATGTACTTTTGTTTAGTCCAACTGTAAAGTTCAATGGGCTTGACCAATGGGGTTTTCCAATTGAATATCCAACTGGACAATAACATTTTGATGATGTTGGACCCAAATTGTAGATATTGTAACACAGCACATTTTTGTAATTTACATGTGACCTCTAAAGGTCAAAGGTCAAGGTCATTTGTACGTCTGAAATATTCATCCAGCCATAACTCAGTCAATTTCCATCCAATTTTGATCATGTTGGTCACAAATTGTAGCTACTGTAACACTGCACTTTTTTGTAAAAATTTACATGTGACCTCTAGAGGTCAAAGGTCAACGTCATTTTGACATTTGATATATTCATGTGGCTATAACTCGGTCAATTATCATCCAATTTTGATCATGTTGGACACAAATTGTAGCTACTGTAACACTGCACATTTTCTTTCTTTCTTTCTTTCTTTCTTTCTTTCTTTCTTTCTTTCTTTCTTTCTTTCTTTCTTTCTTTCTTTCTTTCTTTCTTTCTTTCTCTCTCTTCTTTCTTTCTTTCTTTCTTTCTTTTTTTCTTTTCTTTTCTTTTCTTTTCTTTCTTTCCAGGCAAATTTGTCGACATTTCATTTGAAAATTATTACTTGTAGAAACTCCAAACTTGGCACAATTATACTTCTATAGATAAAGTCTGGCTTTTCTATTCTGACATGTCATGCTTTTCAAAATTATGCAAATGGGGGCTAATGAAAGTTTTAAATCTTCACTATCTTATATACTATAGTAGATGTGGTTCCACGTATATAGTTTGATATCAAAGTCAAAGTCATCTCAAATGTCAAGGTCATGTCAAGGTCAAAGGGTCATCTCAAGGCCAAAAGTCATTTCAAGGTCAAAGGCCACTTTCAATGGTGGATTTTTTCTAGCCATAACTTGGTAAATTTTTATCCAAATTTTATCATGTTGGGCTCAAATTGTAGTTATTATAACCCTGCATATTTTTGAAATTTACATGTGACCTCTAAAGGTCAAAGGTCAAGGTCATTTGTTCCTTTGAAAGTTTCATCCAGTCATAACTTGGCCAATTTCCATCCAATTCTAATGATGTTGGACTCAAATTGTAGGTATTGCAACATTTTTATAAGAACATGTAACCTCAAAAGGGCAAAGGTCAAGATCATTTGGCCCTTTGAAAGTTTCATCTTGCCATAAGTTGATCAATTTTCACCAAATTTGGTTCATGTTGCGCTTCAATTGTGGGTATTGTAACACTGCGCAATTTACATGTGACCTGTGAAGGTCAAAGGTCAAGGTCATTTGGACTTTGAAATTTGCATTGCAACCATAAGCTTAATGTAATGTGAAGTACGAAAGGATAAAAGTTGTAACATTCAATATTTACAACTTTTGAAGGCACACAGACAGATGTGCTTTGAAGCAAATCTTCTTTTCTAGTTAACATGTGTTCTGTATCAACACATTCATGCACCTATAAAAATCTTCATTTAAGAGTCTTTTTTGTGGAGAGTTTATCAAAATGTACTTCTGTTTGGTCCAACTGTACAGTTCAATTGGCTTGACCAATGGGATTTTCCAATTGAATATCCAACTGGACAATAACATGAAAAATGTTTTATTTTGATTGAATAATATTGTATAATTTACATTGAGTACATTAGTACCTGTTGCCACCCCGATGAGAGACCGCTGGTCATTTAAAACCACTTTTTCACAGACGTCACTTATTTTTGGAAAGGGGGGGGGGTTAGTTACTTGTACATGTACCTCTCATAATACCACATTTTACCTTGTGTACGCTCTCAGTGTTACACAGTGCATATGTGTAATGCAGACATCAGGACATTCGATAGCTTGGGTCACTTCGCTGGGTACAGCGTGTCAGAGACCTTTACCCTTGTAGGCAAGTTATTTATATCCTGGGCAATGAGACATCGGCCATCCCTAGGCTTGTGGCTGTGGCTTTGGCACGGGCCTGGACGTGGCACCCTCCTTTTTTTCGTGCATGCAAGTTATGTATGCTGGAATAAATTCAAGAAAACTCGCTCCATGTTTGGGCATCATTACTTGTGGTCTCAAGTGAAACGCCTTCACAAGCCTGGTCTTTGGTGACAGGTACTGCTCTCTCAATATTACTATCCTGGAAAAGGGGCGGAGGGTATTAAAGGGTATTGCAGTACTGCTGGAAACCCTCTTATTTTTTTGTATTTTGTACTGACCACTATTTAGAACATTTTTTTTTTTGATCAGCATTTATTTTAAAGTTGCTGGTAACATCATAAACAGTCCTCTCTTAAGATTGAGTCTAGCCTACATTTTAGTAGCTTCTCGAGATCACAGGGAAATCAATGTCCTGATAGAATGCAAATTATATTTAGGAGTTTTGGCGGTCTTACAACAAGACATCTCATTTACTTAATATGCTGGTAGCAGCATAAATAGGTATCAACTCTCACGTTTTGACCGTGAGTCTGACGGGAGTCACGGTTTGAGGACTTGCCTTACGGCCACTTCAAATCTCACATTCGTCTCCTGTTCAACAGAAAATATCGATGTAAAAAAAAAAGTAGTAAAAATCAAGCGAATTAAAAGATTTTCAAAAAAATCTTGGCTTCCGATGACTTTCCAGATCCGAAAGTCATAAAATAACATGATAACCGTGATGCCATGATGCCCCTTGCTACTCGGTTATGCCCAGATGCTGCCAGATTGCACCATTTTGAACCTAAAAAAACAAAATTTTCTGAGGGGAGGCCCTGGGGAGTTCCCCCTCCCACACCCTGCCTCAGTCAATCCTCAAGGTGAGATTTCTCCAAGGGTTAACACCTATGTAGCAGTACAGTGAAAAACTATCTCCAAAGACAACCTTTGGGGATGACCAAATTGTGGTCTCTCCAGACAGTGGTCTTTCATGAGAGGTATAAATGATATGAAAAGTACTGAGCAAAGTGGTCTTTCAAGACAGGTTGCTTTCATTTGAGTGGTCTCTCAAGAGAAGGAACCACTGTATGGATTTACCATACTGGAATTGGGGGGACACAACAAAATAAAAGGGTGTACCAATAACTCAGCAGAGAAGAACCCCCATTCCCATTATCAGTTTCATAAATGGACCTACCATGGATGTAAGTATAAACTTTCTTGCAACAAATTTGTGACTTCAAATTTCAAATATTCCCATATAATGGCAGGGGTTCATAGCATGGACCACTGGTTGCTGCACTGGTGGTCTTATCAGTCAAGTAGATAATTGGGCCTGTCATGGGTACTGAGATGATAATTGTTGCCAGCAAGCTTTAATTATGTGGGCAGGACAGAACATTAAGAAAACAGCTATGCCCTACATTTTGGATCTTATTACACCTGTCTCTCTGGCTAAATATATCCTGCCTTGCAGGGACCCTGCGGATGGTCAGAATACATAGACCAGATTGGGCATTTCTAAAGTTGACATGGGTGCTAGTGTTTTACCAGAGATGGGTTTGCTGTACAGTGGGCTCTCTGGCAAAATGTATTATGTTTATGATACAGATACAACAAATATGCTAATAAAATGCAAGCACTTTACATGTACTTGAATTAATCTAGCTTATAAATTTTTAAGGGAATCCGAAGTGCATTTTTTATGCCAGCTTTTTATTATTATTATTATTATTATTATTATTATTATTATTATTATTATTATTATTATTATTATTATTATTATTATTATTATTATTATTATTATTATTATTATTATTATTATTATTATTTGTAGCATGCTTAGCCAGCACGCTTTATTGTCTTCATTGCATTAGGGCTAGTAGTGCAACAATGCTTGGCAGCCTTGGTGAACTCCAAGCTTGAAAATAATGCAGCAAAAATTAACTAGAAAAGAGGACTTGCGTGACAGCAAATCTGTCTGGGTGCCTTCAAAATGAAAACAATTTGAAATGCTAGACTTTGCCATTGTTCAACATAATTTAAACTTTGTTTTTTAGAATAACTTGCATAGATTAAAATGCTATAACATTGGTTCTTGGCTCATTGGATGTGGCCATGTCAAAAACTTATGAACTGAATTTTTAACGACACTACTGTCTGTAATAGTTTTGAAGCTATTCATGATCTTGATTTTGTGTATTTGCCTAATTTGAATAAATTAAAAGCCTACAACTCTGGTTCATGGTTCACTGGATGTGGTTATGTCACAAATCTGCAAATTGAAGTTGGAATGGTACCTCTATGTATAATATTTTGACGTAATTCAAAATTTAGGTTTGTATATTCACTTTGTTTGTATAAATTAAAATCCTCCAAGTTTGGTTCATGGTTCATTGGATGCATCTATGTCACAAATCTATATAGTAAAGTTGAAATGGCACCTCTAGATATGACAGCTTTGAAGCTATTCAATTTAAATTTTGTGTATTCACCTAATTTGCATAAATTAAAATTCTACAACTTTGGTTCATGTTTCAGTATGATGCAGATATGTCACAAACCTATAAATGGAAGTTGGAATGACACCTCTATCTATAATAGTTTTGAAGCTATTCAAGATTTACATTTTGCATATTTACCCTATTTGCATAAATCAAAGTCCTATGACTTTGGTTCATGGTTCGTTGAATTTGGCTTTGCCACAAACTTACAAACTGAAGTTGGAAAGGCTTTTATATCTGCAATAGTCTTGGAGATATTCAACTTTTAATTTTTTTCAGTGCCCCTAATTAGCATAATTTAAAATTCTACTACTTTCAGTTACTGTCCATTATATTGGCAAGTGTCACAAACCTTTACATGCATATTGAAAGAAAGGAAAACATTTTTTATAAAAAAAAATATCTGGGTTTGCACTCAGACATGGCTTGGTCAAGGAACCTATCTCAATCTGCATACAACTATGGTTTTGAGATATTCAAGGTTTGACATTTTGAATGCCCCGAATTTTCATAATTCTAAACATCTAGATATTCCATATAAAATGGCAATTTTTATGCCATGCATGGAGATAAGACCCTGCAAAATTTTGAGTTTTTGATGAAACTGTCCAATTTCTTTTTTTAAAAAAGCATTAGCAAACTGGTAATACAGTTTTAAAGCCTTCCTCCATCTTCCAAGTGCTCACATTTCAAATTCAGCCTATGACAAGAAGGTGATCACTCAGAACCATAAAAAGTAGAAGAGCCTCCCCCCCCCCCCTGTTTTTTTTATACATGTATCACATGAGCGGCATACACAACTTGTAGAATTTTAATTAATATTAATTTGGGACACTTGAATAAATTAAATGTTGGATATCTTGAATACTGTTACAGGTAGAGGTGAAATTGCAACTTCCAACTTGTATGTTTGTGTTGTACACACATCCTAGGAACCAACAAGAGGCCCATGGACCTAATGCTCAGCTAGCACCATGGCTATATATTGCACCTTAATTTTCATTTCGAAGTTGTGTCCTCAATTGGCTTCTGAACTTGAGAAAATGCAAAGGTCAATTATATAGGTGGCTTTAATTTGCATGATGTTATTGGAAGGTTTATCACGGTATAATATGTTTGTAATGAATATTAACAGACAAAAGGATAAATCAGATAAGGTATGTATACATATCATTTTATTTAACTAGAAAAGTTAGGAGAATATTTATGAATGTTTTAATCTTTTTTTTGTAGTTCGTTTGTGGTATATCTGTATTCTGTGGGTTGTTGTATCAATCAGTGACCTTTAAACAAGCAGGTTAAAGGTGATTTATGGATTATAAAATACTCATGTAAATTGCATATTTTGTATCAATTTAGTAACCCTAGCTCACTTATATCAATATTTTGTACTTAATTATCAATGACATCTGTAATTTGTATTTTGACCAAAAACTGGATCAAGGGCATCCAAATTTTCATAAAGGTTGATTACTGACCAAATACATAGTTGGTGTAAGTTTCAAAGCTCCATCTTTATTTATGATCATAATACTGAATTTACTGTGGTTATTTTACACCTATGATGTTAGTTCCATTGAAAACCATCGGTAGAACCACCAGCACTCCACTTTTTATAAACGTGCTTCTCTATAATACGCCTATAATGGTAAAATGCCTATTTGTTCACATGTAAAGATAGAATGACCATCACAAGAATATCATCTCCTGAAATTTATTCCATCAGTGACCTTGAGAAAGTGGGCTAAGGTCACCCATATTATGTTATACACTTTCAGACATGAAACAGATATGCTGTGACATTTGATTAAGTTAGCTTGATTATTTCTCATGATAGCTCTGAGCACATATTGGCTCATTAATTTCCGTTCACCTGTACGTAGCGCCAACAGTACTGTTCAGATTCCACATATAAGCGTCCCAAATGCTTCCACCAAATTTTATAAAGATCCATCACAAATCAAGAACTCTAGAGTGTTTTCAATTTTTTCACTTTTTGGCCTGTATATTACGTAATCCTGTAGATGGCATCACCAATAATGCAAAGAATCTAGACTGTCACTCGTAGAGCATGTCCAAAAAATTTCAAGAGGCTAACTTTAAAATTGTTCATGCTATCGTGTTGGCAAGCAAATTGTCTACAGATGGAACGACAGAATGACTGCCAACCAGAAATGAGTGACCGCATAAGCTTTGCCACCTTTAGTCAGCAGACCTAAAAACTAAAGTTGTAGAATTTCAATTAATGCTAATAAGGGACACTTGACCAACATAAATGTTGAATATAGTCAACATTATAATAGGTAGAGGTTCCATCCTAGGTTCAGTTCATTGGATTGTGCTGTATGCCTATCCAATTAACCAAAGTTGTAGCATTTTGATTTGTGCAAATTTTAAAAGTGCACAGACAGATTTGCTGCCTCAGTAGCAGCTTCCCAGACTGGGTAAAATTTCTGATGTTGGCACTCGTCAAACAACTGCTATGCCCAACAAGTATTACACTGTCCAGTCAAGGCTGCTATAGAGCCAAACAGATTTACTGAGAAGCACATTTTTTTCCTAGTTGGCATCTGTGCACAATGCAAAATTGAGTCTCAATTACAGGTCTCCCTTCCCCAGCTAACTGTAACTGACCGATGGTCTCCTGTATCTGTGTTCTTTCCTCCAGGGCTCCAGCTGATTTAACAGCGACAAATCCAAGATTTACATAAATGCTATGGCCAAATTTGAGCATTGATTAAGTTATAATGCATACTGTTGATTTCCAAAAAAATAATAATAATAAAAAACGTTCACATAAAGGAGGTTATGTTGATGGACTGACACACACATTCAGTGTGGCAAAAAATAGTTGGAAGTTTGGGGGTTGCACTGAAAGAAACAAGTGGAGGAAAAAGAAGTAGATTTGTCATTTGTAATTTATTAACATTTATCACACATGATGTGTACATGTAGTTATGAATTCTCCCCATGCAAACAAGCACATGCTTTGTGGGCAGACAGATCTGGCATATGTCACTGTTCCATCAGAAAGAGGGGGATCAGGTATTTCTGTATTGGCCAACCAGGGGCATTTTATTTTTTGCAGCAGCATACTGGAAGGCCTCATATTTTCCTTACTTTGCACTATCCATCATTTTAGAATATCTATCTTTTCTTTAGTATGTAATGGAGCAAAATTATATTCTGCACTATTACACTGAAATCCCCCTTACCCCCTTTGTCAATGAGCATAAGCTGTTTGTTTGGACTGACCTGGAGGAAAGGATTGGTCTGGCCCATGACCCTGAGTGTATGTGTAGGTTAACATGCATTTCCTTAGGCAGGGTGAGGAAACCTGATCTGAACCCTTTGTGTTGTGTCCATCACATTTTATCCTACTGGTGCCAATTCAGTACCCATAATCCTAATTGATCAGTAAACCACAGAAAGCTACTGGGGATTTGTAAAGAATCAGCCTTGAACTAGCATATGGGATCCACCCCATCAGACCTGAAATAACCCTATATGTTGGTTTTATACAATATTCCTGTATGGGGGCATTCACAATTGTTATCATTTTTTATTAGTGGGCATGGATGTTAACATTTTTTTAAAAAAACATAGGATATTTGAACATAGTGAAGAGTGTGAGGAGATGGGTGGGTACAGGAAGAGGATACCCCTTCCCCTCCCTATCCCCCCCCCCTTTCTTAAGGAAATGTTTGAAAAAATTGGACCTCAAATAATGCAATCTAGTGCAACTCATTAAATATCAAAACTGAATTTTATACTGAAACTCCTGCATTCCCAATTTCTTTTTCAATATGTTTTAAATATAGATTTTGGACTTTTCTTTTTATAAAATTATAGTGTTAAACTATAGATTCTGGCCACGTTCTTGCCTATATGGGCCATTGTAAAGGGATTGAATATGCAAGTGCACATTGCAAAAAACAAAAACAAAGGGGGGGGGGTACCCCCCTTCCTCTTGAAAGTAGGCCTACATGTATACTCTGAATGTGAGGAAATTGAATAAACCTTTTACTACAATATACATAGACAAGGCTGTTATCCTTTAATACCAACCAAATTTTTTGAAAAATTGAGCAACCACTATGAAATTTATGCAGTGGACAGTGGCATCATGTCACCAGATGCTTGGTTGAGCTCAGCTTTCATTGACCTTGACCTATTTTCAAGATCACCCGGTGTTATCAAATTGATGTCGAGAGGGTCTTAAGAGCATTTGCCTGTTATATTTTGATTGTCACGTGACATTCAGGCGCATATCATACTTCGCAATAAGGAATGCATGGAATTGAGTATGCTTTTGGTGGCTTTGATAATACAGTGGTACCTGCTCTTAAGACCACCTCTCGTAAAAGACCACACTAGATTTTAAGACTGCCCTTTCAAGACACTGTCCTTTAATTTCTTTACTAACTTACCTGCAGTGAAAGACCACCTGTCATATGTGATCACTTTTGTCTGGCATTATGGGTGGTCTTAAATAGCAGGTTCCACTGTACCAGAATGTCCATCATTATCAGTCATCACTGGCTGTGTTTGATGTCTACTGGTATTTAATCAAGTAAAAGACTAAACAGTTAAATAATGTGTGTTCTCCCTCTATGTGGGCCTAGAGAGAGATTGAATACTATGATCTTGAAGTCATACATACATGTATTTGTAAACTCATTCCATATCAGCCCCACATTATTTTACAATGTGGATCACAAAAGCTGAACTTTACAAACCCGATTAACCTTTCAAACATCACACTCATTAAGTTTGAAAGGAACACAAATGTTTTGCCTATTTTATTAGTGCCAAAGTGGCAATGACTACTGTAAATTGCTTTAATTTCACTGTTCTCTTATTTTCACCTTTAGCTGATGGCTCAAAACCATGAAAGAAAAAACACAGTTAAACAGTATAATAAAATTATTTGAATAGGAATTGTTTGCAAAATAGGGAAATTAAAAGTACAGTGATATGTCAAAAATACAAATTTAAAGAACATTTTACAGCATTTCAAACTTATTTCAAAGCATGTAACTTCTGTAAAAAAAATTAGCAATACTATTCGACATTTACTGTATCCAAAGAAATTTGATTTGGAAACTTTATTGGAGCTCACATTGTATCCTTGACAAAACAAACAGAAAAAAAAAAAAAAAAAACAGAAAAAAAAAACAAACAAAAAAATAAAACAAAACAAAAACAAAAAACTGACAAAAAAACCCAAAACAAAAACAAAAACAAACCAAAGAAAAACAAAAAAAAAAAACAAAAAAAAAAAACAAAAAAAAAAACAAAAAAAAAACCCCAAAAACAATACAAAAGAAAAAACGCACCATATATATATATATATATATATATATATATATATATATATATATATATATATATATATATATATATATATATATATATATATATATATATATACATATATATATTTTGTCCATAACATAGGTCTGTTTTGATGGGCTAAACTTCTGCATGGGATACTACTTAAATCAGTGAGGTCCATGAAGCTCTAGTCTGCTTGGTCTAAACACAGAGACTGCCAGCACTGTGGACACTGGCTCAGTGTGATTTTGACCTTCCTGGCCCAAAGACAAAGTAGGCACAGCTTTATGCATGCATTGATGGTGGCAAGGCGAAATGTGATCTCTCTCCTCACAAGCTGTATCAAATGTTATCAGCATCATCTCTTTCAAATAAACATTTTTTGTAACTGGGCAGCTAGCTACAAGAGTAGCTACCTGGTATGGTGCTGGGAGAAAAGAAAATGAACTGATAGGGCATAATAGCGACGGGGTAAATTAGAATTTGAGAGTGCAGGGAGGAGCGGGAATGGTGGTAGCCCTTATAAGGGCTACCATGGGGTCTCCCATGGGAAATGCCTGAGCCTTAGAGGCAGGGGTAGGGTGTATGAGAGTTGTTTTTTTTCTTTTTTTCTTTTTTTTTTGTGGGGGTGGGGGTGGGGGTGGGGACTACAAGCGATGAGTGTTGGGGGATATATCCAGGACCAGGGGCCCACCACAGCTGTGAGAGAGTGTGTGGTGGACCCTTTGCCTTGGCTGTGGTCCTGGAAAACATGGCAGCACAAGCTGTTAGGATAACCATGGTTTCCTCCACCTCATCTATTTTTTCTTTTCTTTCCTTTTATTTTTTCCTAGGCCACCTGTGTCACACAGGACCGCAGGGCATAAGCAGAGAGCCACAGTAATATTATCATGCTCAATTTACCTCAGCTGGGAGTAGGGGGTGGGGAGTGTACTCCCATTACTAAACATTAGGGAGAAGCTTTGCAGGGAAAGACTGCCTGTTTTGTTAGCATTTATCACTGTCAAACACCCCAGTTTTCAAACTATTGGTCCTAAATGCCCCATTTTTAATAGTCAACTGTATATTGTAATGGGTCTGAGTAATTGCTCCCCCCCCCCCCCCCCACCAAATGGAAGTGGCCAACAATCTAACTTTATAAATACCAGCTCCCAAAGACCCCTGTTAATAACATTGATTCAGTTCCCGTTGGGTCTGGGTTTTATAACCTCAGTGGAGCCTACTCATCCTAAAATATGGGTATGCCCCCCTCCCCGCCCCCTCCCTAAGGTTAATGTAACTATCAACATTACTTTTGAAACTTAGGTCTTTACAATGATCAGTAAATTTTAACCACAGATCTGATCCTACCTACACATGTAAAGTTGTATATACTTGGAGGGATTCAAGAGGGGAATGTTTTGGGATTCAAGAGGGGAAAGCCGTCTGTTCGTCTGTCCCATGGTTTTACCACCATAACTTCAGAAATTTTTTAGACGGGACTTTCAAATTGCACATGATATTACACTCCTATATGGCCTTCTTTGTGTGCAACAAACATAGATGACCTTGACCAAATTCTCAAGGTCACATGTGCTGAGCGACGTTACCAATCTAACTATTGAAAGCCTGCATCTAGCAATCTGAAGCTTACACACAAGAAGCTTCATAGAGTGATCTAGAAACCTATTGAAAATCAACGTCATAGCTCTATATTTGACCTACTTTTTGAGGTAAAGGTCAAGTGCACAATGGTGGAATTGGTAAACGTAAGGAAGTATTTAAGTCAGTTATATGAAATTTTATACACACATGTATCATAACCAAAAAATGTGTCATGAATCAAAAGTAGGTCACTAGGTCAAGTATCTGGGTCACAGTGACCTATTCATTGAATTTTTTTTTACCACTGTAACTTCAGAGGCTTTTGAGACTGGACTTTCAAATTGCATATGATAGTACACCACTATAAGGCTTGCTTTGTGTGCAAGCATAATTGACCTTGACCTAATTTTCAAGGTCACACACGCGTCACAAGTTTGCTGAGTGACATTGTGCATCTTGAAATCTAAATCTTAAAACAAAAGAAGCAACATAGGGTGATCTAGAAGGCTATTGAAAGTCAAGTTTATACCTCTATATTTGACCTAATGTTTTGAGGTCAAAGGTCAAGTGTACAATAGTAGTATTTGTTGAATTTATGACAAGATCTCCATTTGTGAAATTATTTGATGAGTGGCAAAATGACCGTGATCTCTTACACTACAGGCTACCAGCAGCTTTCTCATAATACACTATACCTGATACTATGGGGCACTATTCCTATTCACTTACAGCAAAAGAGATTGAAGGCGGCAGAAGAGTACTGCATTCTTTGAACGGTATTTTTTCCTATACCACCAACAATAATACAAGAAAATGGTCACATTGTATTATGATGACCTTTTAATAAGACGTTACATATTTGTTGGTGTCTTGAGTTATGCCGATAATATAGTTCTTTTAGCCCCCACCAATCATTAAAGAAGCTTATGTTAATATGTACTGAGCATGGAACAAAGTATTTTTCAATCTTTCCAAAAATAAGCTTATAATTTTCGGGACACTGATCCCAATGTAGGAGTTTTATTCAAGAATGAGAAGGTGGAATGTGTCCAAAGTGACCAACATTTGGGAAATAAATTTGGTAACCAATTATTAGAAAGAAACAGTTTATGCAATTGGAGATATGTTTAACAAGTGTAATTTGCTTATCGCTGAGTTTGACAAAACATTTCCTCATGTTAAGTACTGGCTTTTTTAATCTTTCTATATGTCTGTGTACGGTTATGTTTTTTAGGACTTTTCGACAACATATGTGGAAAAGATTTTCACAGTGTGGCGTAAATGTATCTGCAGATTACATGTACTTGATATAACTGTTAACACTCACTGCACCTTAGTTTGTTGTGTGACAATATCCCTGTCGAATGCCAGCTCCATTTAAGATTTCTAAAATTTGTTATCTCTTGCATCAAAACAGGGCCAATTATTTATTGTTTCCATCACAAGATGTAAATAGGCCAATGATGGAATTCCCTGTGCATTTCACACGCGGTTGCCATTTCGATTGCTACATGGAGCGATTGGTTGTGGTGCGCGTGATGTCGCGTGTACCATCGCCCGTGAACCGCGTATATGGAATCAACTAAAAGAAATGCTGCTGTTTCTATTTTTGACGCGCGGCATTCGCTTCCGAAACCACGCATATGGAATCCCAACTTAAGGCAATTTGTGATCAATTGTAGGTCCAGACATCCTGTGAGGAACACATTTTGGGAGATTTTTGGGGGGACTTGTGTTCTATAAATTTACAAACTAACTTCAAAGTTCTGTGGAACAGATGCACTGTACCTCCTCCTGAGATTCGAAAAATATATGTTTGAGCAGATGTGTAATAGAGACTTGTTAAAAACAAGGTACTGTACCCTGTAGGTCCAGATGGATTCAACAGTGTCCCATGTTGTTCAATTGGATCCAACAGTATCCCATGTTGTCCAATTGGATAAAAAAGATCCCAAGTTTTCCAATTGCAGTTGTGTCATTAATTACACAAGGTCAGATTTCCCTTTTGGTGAGTCTTGTATTTCTTATAGAATAAAAGTCATCAGGAGCAGCCTAAACACAATCTTGAAGATTTGGTATTTGATTGAAGTATTTCATAGAACATGGCCGGAATTTAAAAAAAAAAACAAAAAAAATGCAAAATAAAAAAGCGCATGTGCATAATGAGGTTCATGACTTTTTTGAGTGCATGTTATTACCAGCAAGTTCAATTTAAAGCACAAAGTCATTGTACATTCAACTGATAATTCACATTAATTAGGCACATGAAATTATCAGATTATAGGAAATGTTATATTGCTTGAACATTATTATTCAAGCTTTTGAATTGTTGCTAGCTTTCTTCTTATGTGGTTGTACCTTATGTATCAACAAAGTTGGAAAGTTTGAAGTTTCTTTTCCTTTCAAGTTCAGAGAGATCATACTCTGACTTTCAAAGTATGCTTCGTGTAATGATTCTCAATTCTGTCCCTGCACATAATGATTCTCTTTCTTTTGACATAATCAATGGAAGGTACAGAAGTGTTCAAGTATTTAAAATGCTCTGAACATGATATACAGACATTATAAATTGTTCATGTGAATAATTTTTTCCTGCACACATTAAATGTATTGCAAAATGCCACCATATTTACGTCTGTGTGTGCCAACACAGACATTGTGTTTCTTCAATTTCATTCATTTTTTCCTCTATAGTACCAAATTTTGTTCGCCAGTTTTTCTGGAACACTATTACACTTAGAAACTTCAAATTCGGCATGGATATAGGTCTATACATGAATTTGTGCCTATTAATAAAAAGATGAAAATATGTTGAAGATTATGCAAAAGAGGGGCATTTGAAAATTTAAATCATGAATATCTCCAAAATTGTTATAGGTACATGCAACCAATCCAACTCAATTCATACGTTTGTAACACTGCACATTTTTGTAATTAACTTGTGACCTCCAAAGGCAACAGGTACTATGCACTAAAAGTAAATTGCACCTTATTGTCCAATCAAAAAAAGACATTTTTCATGTTATTGTCCAGATGGATATTTCAATTGGAAAATCCCATTGGTCAAGCCAATTAAACTGTACAGTTGGACCAAACAAAATGTACATTTTGATGAACTCTCCACAAAATAGACTCTGAAATGTAGATTTTTATAGGTGATGAATGCTCTAAATATAGAACACAACATGTTAATGAATTACAAGACATGCAGGAACTCTGAAAAGATGGTTCCTATGGGAGACGTGACCATTACTGGAAAGGGCTTAACCTTGGGATTTCACAGTCTCCAATAATATGTACACATCTATATATATTTTTGATTAAACAAGGCAAAGGCCCAGCAGCCAAAATGTGGGTTTTGAGGAGATTCGTCCGACCGGTTTCGCCATATGAGCGGCTCATCAGGGACTGGACATAACGGTTAAACCTTCTGCTTATATACTGTAGTGTCAACAAAAGGCGTTGTTAACGTACTACAGTGACATCACACGCAGGCCAGTTGGATTTGTGTGCCTGGGGAGTCCACCCACCCGTCTAATGACGTGATGGTCAGTCGCGTGTACGTTACACGCGACACAGGGTTATGCTCTCTACCGGTGGGGCATTGTTGATAGTCAGTGGGAAGTCCCAGTGATATCCGGGGATCCCCTCTTCATGCAAAATTTGGTCATTTATGCTATATGATAGAGAGGAATTCAGAAAACTGTAGGGGGATCCTGGGTGGAGCCCCCTTGGTTAGAAATGCAGAGGGACAGTAAGGGGTGTATTTGTGTCCTCCTTCCTGTTTTGTTATGTTTTAGCTGTTATGTCTTAAGGACTAGTGTCCTTGCTTATGGGAAGTAATCCTCGTGCATGGGGAAAATGAGCATAAAACAATCAACAAAAAAAAAAAAATATATATATTTTTGATCAATAAGTTTGAACTTTTCAAGCAAACTTGTAGATAATCTTTAATAAATGTGTTACCAATAAAATTTTAATATGTGGCTTTATATAGCTTAGTTCTGAGCAGTTTTGTGTGAGAAAAAAAAATTATGGGATCCCATTGGATGAATGAAAAGATAGGATCCAGCTGGATACCATTGGATACCATGGGCTGTCCAATGGGATACCACAGGACATCATGGTATTCCAGGTAATTTTCCAATATGTGGAATTTGAGACCCCGTAGGAAATTTTGTTTGGTATATATATATATATATATATATGCACAACAACAATGGTCACCCTTGTTAACATGCAGATTATCAGCTTTTTACTTTGTTTTGTTTTTTGCAATGTTCAGGCACAGATCCGGGCCCGATTCTTAGTCCATATTTGTCAAGCCTTATATATAATGCTCATAACTAATGGCAATGCACAAAGAATATGTTTATTCCTCAATTCTACTCATGATTCAAATAGGGCAAATCCGTTTGACTTTCAAATTGATTCAGTTGAGATATCTGACATTAACATTGATGCACTCATCAGTCTGCCTGGTGATTAAATATGTAACATACCTGTAGATATTTAATAATATAGAAAAATAAAACTTTCCAAACTGGAAAGTTTTTTTTCCCAGGATGTGTACCTTTTTTACCCTGAATTTTGTTTTGAGAATAGGTCTATTTTCAATTTTTGCCTGTCATTAATAGCTGAACTGTATGGTTTAGATGCAGAAAAGCAGAAATAAATTAGGAAAGTTCCTTAAAACAACAGGATGTTATTTGATCGCTTTCAGGAACTTTCCATAATTTTTCAACCCAAGACCAATTTAAGGGAAAATACTTAAATCTTTAATATGTGATTTTGTCACTTTAACATATTTAAGGAACTTTCCTTATTTTAGAATGATAGGCCAGTTTAAGGAAAGTTCTCTAATTATTCATCAGAATGTGTTTTCTATATTTTAAGGAACTCACCTTATTTTCTAATCATAGACCATTTAAAGGAAATGTCTGTAAATCTTCAGGATAGTGATTTATCCATTTAAAGAAACATCCACAATTTTCAACCATAGACCAGTTTAAGGAAATTTTCAGAATGTGATTCCTGTGATTTAAAGGCACTTTCCTTATTTTCTAATCGAGGACCATTTTAGGGAAAGTTCCTTAAATCTATACATCTTTCTGAAATCTACACAGAATCGGATTTAGCCATTTAAAGGAACTTTCCTTATTCTTCAATTGTAGACCAGTATAAGGAAAGTTCCTTAAGTCTACAGAAAGTGACTTTAAGAAACTTTCCTTATTTTTAAATGATAGGCCATTTTAAATTTAAGGAAAGTTCTTTAAATGAAGACCCTAGCTGTTATGCGGGGACGTTTTAGGGTTTGACCAGGGATGTGCTATAGATGGACTACCAATGGGAGTGCTAATTCATTTTATGGCCAACTGGGCATGACAACTACAAAGCGTGTTCAGTATCATCCCTTTGTTGTTCCATCTATGGTTCCACTTTCGCTTGTATCTGGTCACTTACATCTGGTGTCCTAATGTACCAAGTTCAAAAACGGGGGATTTATGCGTGCACAACCAGTCTCATCATTTGAATCAGAACCGTGCAGGTCCATCGATGTGTTTTTCATTGAAATCAGCCAATAAAAAGCCAAGTTTTTTGTGATTTTTCTGCACAAAATGATGCAAAGTTGGCCAATTTGCATGCATTAAAACTCCTTGCGCCGCACTCAGCAAATTAAAAATGAAAAGATGGATAGTGTATGCCACTAGGATCATGATGGTGGTTTCATTTCTTGTAGCTGAGTCCAGCATAACGCTAATTTTTGGCTTTAAAATGTGGAACACAGTGAAAAGAGCGTATACACATCCATCTTGCTGGTTGGCATGCAGTTGATTGTTGGGTCACACAAGATCACACCACCTACGCGACTGCCAGGAGCCAGCCTAGACCAAGAGTTGTATTTGTTGGAATATCTGAATTGATTATGCCAGTGTTAAGTGTGTATAAATTTCATCCAATGGGATGGTTATATTGGATGAAGTTCAGTATTTACAAATATAATAAAAGATCCTGGTGATTCTTTGAAAATGACACAGCATGCTCCCATTAGGAATTAGAATTATTTGAATACATATAGTTTTAGCAGTGAACTGTACAGATTGATGCCTGAAAAAGAAGTAAGTGCCTTTCATCCAATGTAGGATGGAGTTAAATATTGACTAGTGAACAAAATAAGGTGTTTTCTTAAAAAATAACAAAACAAAAACTCATTGTATTTGGAATACATAGTAGTGAATCACTTGGCTTGATACTTGTAAAAGGTATTTATGCACTTTCTGCATTGCATCCAATGGGACCGTCCAATGGGATGGTCCTGTAGGATGGAGATGAATATTGACAAATGAACAAAATAATAGTGGTGTTTTCTTAAAAAATAACAAAACAAAAACTCATAGTATTTGGAATAGTAGTGAATCACGTGGCTGATACTTGTAAAAGGTAGTTATGCACTTTCTGCATTGCATCCAATGGGACCGTCCAATGGGATGGTCCTGTAGGATGGAGATGACTATTGACAAATGAACAAAATATGGAGTTTTCTTAAAAAATAACAAAACAAAAACTCATTATTATATTTGGAATAGTAGTGAATCACTTGGCTTGATACTTGTAAAAGATGTTTGTGCACTTTCTGCAATGCCTCCAATGGGACAGTCCAATGGGTTGGTCCTGTAGGATGGAGATGACTATTGACAAATGAACAAAATATGGAGTTTTCTTAAAAAATAACAAAACAAAAACTCATTATTATATTTGGAATAGTAGTGAATCACTTGGCTTGATACTTGTAAAAGATGTTTGTGCACTTTCTGCAATGCATCCAATGGGACAGTCCAATGGGTTGGTCCTGTAGGATGGAGATGACTATTGACAAATGAACAAAATATGGAGTTTTCTTAAAAAATAACAAAACAAAAACTCATTATTATATTTGGAATAGTAGTGAATCACTTGGCTGATACATGTAAAAGGTATTTATGCACTTTCTGCATTGCATCCAATGGGACCGTCCAATGGGATGGTCCTGTAGGATGGAGATGACTATTGACAAATGAACAAAATATGGAGTTTTCTTAAAAAATAACAAAACAAAAACTCATTATTATATTTGGAATAGTAGTGAATCACTTGGCTTGATACTTGTAAAAGATGTTTGTGCACTTTCTGCAATGCATCCAATGGGACAGTCCAATGGGTTGGTCCTGTAGGATGGAGATGAATATTGACTAGTGAACAAAATGTGGGTGTTTTTTGTAGGAAAAAACACGCATTTTAAATGTTTGATTGTATATTTATTATTAATTATATGATTTGATACTTATACCATGTTTGACACTTGTGCAATTTCTGCACTGCATCCAATGGGATGGTCCTGTAGGATGGAGATGAATATCGACTAATGAACAAAATATGGGTGTTTTCTTAAAAAAACCACTTGTTTTAAATAGTTTGATTGTATATTTGTTATTGTTCACTATATGATTTGATACTTATACTAAGTTTGACACTTGTGCAATTTCTGCACTGCATCCAATGGGATGGTCCAGTGGGACAATCCAATGGGACAGTCCTAAGGAATGAGACTGAATATGTACAAACAAAGAAGGATGGTGTTTTCTTTGAAAATACAGTGAAAACTCGTTATAATGACACCATCTGTTCCCGAAGAAATATGTCAGATAACTGAATATGTCAGACAATTGAGTCAAATAACAAAGAAAATAAACCCTTTTCCATTCAAATTTGTGTCATTATATTGAATATGTCTGATATCTGAGTGTCGTTATAATGAGGTTTCACTGTAACAAAATCCATAAAAACATTTGGAAGCACCTGAAGGCAAACTGGTATCAAACTGAAATCATACTAGATTTGAATATCAAAACAATCTCTGTTATCAAATCTAGTGTCTGAATTATGGTCATCTAAACTTTTACACAAAATTGGCACCACAGACAATAACCCGTGACTTATGATGCATGAAGGGAATGTGAATGGCTTATGACTTTTAATTGCATTTGTAGGTGTAAAATATAATCCAATGGGATGGACCAGAAGCTGGTGATCCAATTGGATCCCATGGGATCCAATGGGATACAAGGTCATCCTATGGGATATCCAATAGGATCCCGTGGGATCCAATGGGATGGTTTTTTGGGTATCTGAAAAAGTATAGATTATTGGATTTTTTTTCTTATATTTATAAGATGGTAAGGACCAGAGATGTTTACATGATAGATATTAGACAATACTTGTGAATAGTTTTTGAGTTATGTTACTGGACAGATCCGGACTGAGTTCATAGTCCAGATTTGTCCTGCCACATGTTCTTTCCTGACTTGTCATCCAACAGCAAAAGACGAAAGTAGGCTAACATTGTCTTTGTGCTATCTATGAAACTGGAACATTATAAACACAGTGTACCTCCATTATAACTATAAATGAGAGCACACAGCCCGTAGTACAACATAGCCAATGGAGTGGTTATAAGATGTTGCAGAAAAAACATTACCTAATTCATAAATTTCAACCCAACAACGACAGCAAAGAGATTAAAGAGTTACCAATGCATCAACATTCCTCTTCCAAAGACGTTTATTTATATTTAATACAAAGAAAAATTTAACAAACCTAATTCTGTAAGCCCATGTACCGTTTGATGACTATCAAGTCCGCCATTCTAAGAGCAAATTCCTATTCTGTACCATTCACTGAAAACTGCATAGTTTTAAATCATTATAGCAAATTAACGTATAAAAAAAAACAAATCCCATTCATAAAAATTTGAAATTTAGACCAAAATTTAGGCATTAAAAGCTATTATAAAATCGGGTGATCAGCGGGGAACCAGGGCATGACTTGTTTCGGTGCCATTAATCTCCGGACAAGTCATTCTGCTAACTGGTGGCACTATGTTTGTATTTACAATACAAACATCCCGAGCTGATGTATTACAAAATAAAGCGAATATGAGGCTCCTTTGATAATAGGCCTGCTTAAAAATGTAGCCCACATTACATAAATATAATGAAGCTACTTAAATCTACACCTAACATTCATAATTAGGCCTACCAAAATTGAATCATAAAATTATAAACCCCACGCTAACCTACAGCGCTTGGTCTTACAACAGATCAGACAAGGCCTACCTGATGGAGTGATTAGATCAAATAATTTAAACCAGTTTTTTTAACTTCAAGTAAAACGCAAATGTAACGATGTGACTTAAAAAGAGTTAGTATTATTAATTGCGCCACACCTTAAAACAGGTCAGATCAACGTTGTTCTGTTTCAGTAATAAAAATAGGCCTATTTATTATAAACTTGCTGTATTTCAGAGCCATTGCAATCACTATTAATGACTACATCTGTATAAAAAATCCATCAATCACATCAAATTTTATGAAAATGATTTTAAAAGTTCAAGGTTTAAAGAGCCAAACGACTTTAATTAACGGGTCATCAGTGGGAAACCTTCAACTGCAATTTCCGTCATTAGGCATGTTAACTCTCAGTCTCGAACCGTCTAAAATGCATTAGGGGTTGGGATGGGTCGGGCGGTGGGGGGTACTGTAACTTTTGGAGCAACTATTTATATATTCATGTCCTTTTTGTTTATTCTTTCAACTAAATCCTAACTAATTATATCTGAAATCTAAACAAATGAGCAATTCTATGTAGATTAGATATCTGAATTGCCAAGTAAAGGTAGAAAAAAAAATACCATAGAATACGCATGCCTGATACCCTTTGCGGCTGGGAACCAGCTCGAGGCATTCTTCCAACCCATAGGTTGTTTGAATACCACACAGGGAAAACCAGGCATGTAGTTATAAGACCATAAAATATGCCATAATTGGGACATATTTTTTTCAGGAGTTGCCCATTTTGTTTACTTTGTATGGCGTTCTATGTTCAAACGTTGCTTATGTGCCCATGGTAATTTGAACTATTAATAGAAGCACCTGTGATGGTGTGCAGCTATTGAAGGGGTCATAAGTAGCAATTCAATGTGCATTTGACTGCATACACAACATTCTTGTGGGCTAGAGGTGTGTATTCTCATAACCTCATATGTTAAAGAAGCGTTCAATACATTCAATAGTTGCACAGCAAAATCTATCAAATTCACAGGATTAGTTTACCAATATACAACCATTTGCCATAACAAATTTGGTGTTTCTTGGCAGAGTGGCTGTTTAAAGTTACATCGCTGCAAATTACTATGAAAAGAAATGAAAAAACACAGCCCGCCTGCCTACAGAGTCCTAACGGAGAACCACGTGAACCAGTTGATCTTGAAACTTGCCTATTTGTTGCTGGTAATTTGCGATATCATTATGATGAATTGCAAGAGATCAATGCATCATCAAGTACTGTATTGTGGTTACATGCAGGTATTTCTACTCCATTTATCTGTCCTCCCGACAGCGCTGTGCTCTAAATGGACATGCGTATATATGGTTACATGGTACTAAAATGACACTGATAGGTCCAAATAGAGTTGCCTTACGCCAGCAATCTTCGGCCCCGATTACCTAGCCGGATATGGAAAAGGCACACACCGACTGTACCAAATCCCCATTCTTTTTTTAAAGGAATCAACTATGGTAGGGGTAGTTGAATGAGTTAATCACGTAATATAGAGTATCAACAACACCATCCTCCACTCGCCCCACGCCTAGGCCCACCATCAGTCTTGCAATAGGTAGCCCCAGCAAGGCACTGGCGGGAAAAACACCGCAGTGATATAACCGGTCAACCAAAGAGCCAGGGACAGCGTTGCCGGTCATTTTATACCGTCATAAAGATAAAATACAGATGTTTCTTTAGGGAAATGGTCCCAGGAAAACTAGGTTTTTCTGGGGCCTTCAAGCTCAGTTCATTGTATTTATTCCAGTACAAATGAACTATTGTGGTTGGAGTTGTCCCAGATCGGCTACTGTATATATGTAAGTCGCCCAGCATCAAAGGAACGCTGTAAATGTATCTACGTTTTCGTGACCATGGAACAGCTGGGTTTCAAACCAGCAACATTCGGCACAAATCACCCAGCCGAAAATCGAAAACGCAAAAACCAACTGTACCAAATCCCATACCTAAGTTATTAAATAACATTGTCATAATGGCAAAAGAGCGTTGGCCAGCTAGCATGCTTGCATCTATAGTTACAAAGTAACCATAGTAAATACAATGTATGTGCTATACCATAATTGTTATCGGCGATGTAATGAACTGCTTGGCTCAGCATCGCAAAAATTTTAGGTGACGAACGGCTTACGAAACAAAGTCTGTATGGAAGTAAATTTTTTCCTGCCATTGTATCCCATGAAGATGCCATAGTCTAGGTGGAATAGGCAAAATTTTGAAGGCTTCCCGAATATCTAATTTGTTCATTATGCTACAAACCCCTAGTCGTTTGATTATCGCTATGGCGTCGTCTATGCGTGTATACAAAAGAAAATACTCATCTTTGGGAATCAGATCTTTGATACTATTGTGGTCAAACATAATGATGTAAGCTGCTTAAATCCAGAATAAGTCTCTGTTTGCCTGAATATTTGCCTGTTACTATGCCTATAGGGTTAATACGATAAATGGGAAAAAGACAAGTGTCTTTGCTGTAAGGGCCTATCTGGTAGCCTTTCTCCAGCTCATCGGTGATAACACTTGTGACGAAACCTGAGTTTCCAGCACATAAACGTCAGTGTTTACATATGTAAGACTCAGTCGGTAGCGCCGTGAAGCTGGTATCAAAAACCATTTTGTAATCCATCCAAAAGCTTGTCCACATATGATCTGTCAGGGTGTCTACGGAGTTCACTTTTTATTCTTTCAATGTTCATTGGAATACTTGCTCTAAACGTGTAGGCTTTAATCATTTTTTTACCCAGAGCTGTTCTTGGCACTGTGTTTGGTGCCTGGGTCAGGAATGGACTTTGCACTCATGGTCTCAGACTTCCAGCTGTCGCAACGGTTCCTGATGAAGGAGAACCCTGCATTTATCGTCACAGGCGGCATGTCTTGTATCCTTGCATTTACCACAGAAATGCACATTGTAGCATCCAGTATCGCTTTTCCGACACCTGCTTTTAAGTTGTTGCAGATTTGTAGATTATGAAAGTATGAGACGGGGCGGCCTTGTACATCTTGCTGTGACCTCATTTCTCGGCGATTTGCCTGAGCATAAGTATTGTTGTCCTTATTAAGGGTATGCCCCCAAAAAGCTATGATGTAGGCAATGCTTTTGCAAATTTCACAAGCATTCGCTTTCTGGCCTGCGAATACCGTCGTGTAGAGCATTGTATCTGGCTTGCTCCAGTCTACTTTGATACACTTTGCCAGAGCTGCAGCTGCTCTGGCAGAAAATAGTTTGTGGTAATCATAAAGCCAAATTCAGTAAACTGGCTGCTCATGTCCTCTATATCCACAAGATATTGGTTCAATTCCTCTCGTCTTTGGGGATAAGTGCTACACATGACTCCCATATACAAAAAGAATGGTTTTACGAATCTGCTTAGAGTCAGACTTTCATAAAGCTTGTCATCTGAAAATGGCTTTAGCGGGTGAACATTGCTGCCAACTGTTGTTGTTCCTTGGATTATATCCCCACTGAAACCCGTTATCAACAGAGCCGCAAGGTTTATGTCTTTGTCTGCGATAATTTGAGCTTTCACGTGAGGTGAAATAGCATCTATATGCGGCAAACTATCAGCTGGAATTCTTTTCGATAACAGCAGAGGATTTCCTACTTATACCACTGATTCAGGAAGGCTCAAAGTGTCAGATTTCACCATGCTTTGTTGCACATGCGCTTCGTCATTGTTCCTTGTATGGACCAAAGATACCATTGGTTCATTTGTTGTTTCCAAACCACCAGAAAGTTGGGAACGTATATTTGTGACCGCCTTGGCCAGAATGATGAGGCTGTTTCTCAGTTCCTTAATTTCATGGGCAATATCATGTTTACTAGCAGGTGCAGTATCCACAAAAGTGTCTACGTCTGTTGAAATAGTACTGTCCAAAACGACATCCTTATATCTGTATCGGGTGTGCCTGTAAGGAGCGTTGTCCCGTTTGTCCAGTTGTAGAGTTTTTTTTTTTATTTACCTTTCGGCATTTTGAACTCAGTCACACTGAACCACCTCAAATCCAATAATAGTTCAAAGTTATGCGTCAGGGTGAAATGTGGAGGATTTGAGACGGTCTTGAAGTTGATATATGAGGACGAAATGCTTTTATGTCTTCAGCCAGCAACAAGGACGTGATGGTGGACCCTAGTTCTGTAACCCCATGTCAGCTATATGCTAATGAGCTCTTTATTGTCGGACGAAATGGCACACGGTTCGTGTGCCTCTCATAAATCACGCCTATCTAGATAAGCGTGTATATGTAAATAAATAAATAATTATTTATATATATATATATATATATATATATATATATATATATATATATATATATATATACATATATATATATATATATATACATATATATATATATATATATGTATACAAAATGTCTGCCTTACACCACAACAATTTTGGATTCATGTATGTTTAGATTTTTTCTTCATGTTAGGCATATTATGAAATGTGTGTTCTGGTTATCACATGAACGCAATTTTAACATAAAACATATATTCACAGGAGGGAAATCATTACGTTGATCCTGGAACATGTGAAGATCAGGTCACACTTTCGTACACTGCCGACAGCGACACAAGCAAGGATGTGCAAGTGACAGAGACCCAGCTTTTCATTTCTCCACATAACGGCCTGACCGTCACCTTACTAACATGTTATAAGTATAACCCAAGATTGAACAAAACAACTCTTGGTTTGGAAGCTGCTGTGAGATTTTCAGGTGAGAATTTATTCGAGACCGCAAGTAATACACCAGTCCAAACATTTGCTTATTAAAGTTGCTATATCAAAAGTCCATTGCCATGTTTAGAAGAAGAGCTGTCCTGTATGTGTTATGTCTACAATTTATATTCTGTTCTGCAGATTGCGGAGGCTGTAACGTGCAGGATCGATGTGAAGGGATAATCCACTGTGACCGACAGTGTGGTTATATTGTCTCTCCCGGATTCCCAACTACTTACTTTCCAAACCAGCGCTGTGTCTGGTCCATACAAACAGAGGCAACACGGTATATTAAATTAACATTCAACACATTTGACATCTTCGAAGAAGATGAACTTACTTGCAACAAAGATTATATCCAAATTACTGACTACGGCCAAAGCGGTATCAGCACAAACACAAAGAGATACTGTAATATGATCAAGCCAGCACATCAGGTGTTCTCCAGTTGGAATCAAATGAGAGTGGAGTTTATATCCGATTTTCAATATGGTCGTGTTGGATTCCAGGCCTTATACGAGTCACAAGTGTATTCCCTGCCAAACAACTTCCCACACTACGGTTTTAATTCAGGTAGGACGACGTGTGCCTGTGTCTATTGAAAATTGCACAAGTGCTTATACTCATTTTCAAAATAGAAATTCATTGTCGTCTTGCTGACCACCAATATTCATTTCACAGTAATATTCAAATGGACTCAGAAGTAGTTTGACTAATTGAATCGATTAACTGTAATATCACGGTACTGTGCCCTTCCTTGAATTGAACACAGTAACCTGACATTGGTCGCAAGGAGGGAGTCGTAATTGTAATCGTGTTTAATGGATGACACACTGATACAATAAAAAAAGATACATGTTATTGGAAATCTTAGGAGTCAAAGCCAGATAATATTACTTCCACTTCACTACTGTACAGCTGGGGGCGTCCAGGTTTTGAGAGTATAAGTTTTCACCTGCTTCTATTTTCTTCTGTAACAAACTCACTCGGTAAAGGTTATGTATGTAGAAATAGGTTTTGTGGAAATGAAAAAAAAAATGCAAACGTGTAATCAGAAGGGACAAAGGTGTGATGTATCATTTTATACATGTCAGACAAATTCCTCTGATCTTAATTTTACACGTTCTTATACACCATTTCTGAAATGACGTTCTATTGATTCTACAAGAAAACAAGCTTCTTCCCACAAGGCACCATCTTTTAGAATCTGTATATTGCACGTTTTGGCTGAACCTTACAAAAAAAGAACATATATCTTTTTTGAAGAAAATCCTAGCTTTGATATGACACAGCAACACCATGAACAAAATTTAAAAAAAAAAACAAAGAAAGGTTGTCCTGTATGTGACTTACTAATCCCTCTGCCCAGACTAACATCATCGAATTTGTTTTAGAATACTTAAAACGGCAAACGTCAACCTCAATGATTAATGAAAATAACAATGATATGTATACGTTTTCACTTCTGCCTTATCTAACTTTATTCTGTAGTAAACTCATGCACAACCTTGGTCACATGTATTTTCAAAACACATATACTTGGGTGAGTGTATATGTACTGTCAATACACATGTACATGGCTGTTTTTACAACATTAAGTTGTGGCGGCCAGTGAAACTACAAACTCCAATATAAACCTCATCCCCACAATGAGCTGGGAGATATACATTAAGACGATCTTTTTGTGATACAGAAAGATGTCCGAATGGTTGGCTGTATTTTCAAAACAACTGCTACCAGTCTTTCCGAAGCAATATGACCTTAGTGTGGTCAGCTGCAGAAGATGCGTGCACAGCACATCAAGCTAACCTCCTCAGTATATATTCTGAAGACGAAAACAAACTTATGCATCGTTTGTTAACAACAATTTGGCTTCCAGAGGAAGGAATGGCATATATAGGTAAAGACTTATGTTCAAAACTCTAACTCCTTTAGATTCAGATGCATTTGATTTGTTTACGCTAAAGAGTATTTTTCTTCTGACATCAACAATCAAAACTTACGTGTCTCTTCTTAATAAAAATATGTTCAATGTATGTATGGCACACCCCAGAAGAGAATCACAATACCTGTTTCTTTAAAATTGTAGTCTAAATTTTGTGTCCGTTAGTGTCCAAATTCCAATCTTAATAAATGAAATGAACAATAATTCAGGATTATACCGAGAAAAATAATTGAACTAAAACAGTTACATTGTCTCATTCATTTATATACTTCCTGATTATACGTTTGTTTGTTTTATCTGCTATATAGATTACGTGCATAAATATCATACAGAAGTAAATGGTCAGTTACATGAGCCATAAGCGCACACAGGATAGCTATAAACTTAATGTCCTTTCGCCCTTATCCGACAACACAATTGTCTCATAGAGGATCGGAAATAATGAGGATCAAATAGTTTTCAGTCTCTGTGCCTTTGTAGGACTAAATGATCGAGAGAAGGAAGGAAACTGGGTCTGGACGGATGGAACCCCACTTATCTACAGCAACTGGTAAAGTATAAACATTTTGCCTTTTTAATATACATCTATGGCAAAACCGTTTTGCTGCCATAATACAAAGCATATTCCATCCATGTGTATTGTACTTGTGACTTTTTGTCCAAAACCACATCCTAGTATTTATTGCCCTATGTGAACCCATCTCGTGACCATTTTGGCATGAATATCAACAGTGAGCAGTTGTTGGTATATCCGTGCATGACCATAACAACCTGTGCAACATAACTGTACGTTCAAACGTCTCCATCCTGTTATGCTGCCCACATGTGTTGAAATCTTTCAGCAAATGTGTGACCCTTTATCACAGAAAACAAGCAATGAAAACTAAAGTAGCTAGGAACAATGAGATGGTGATAATTGTTTTAGTACGAAATCCAAAAGCTCCCGAACACATGTGAAATAAACTACTCGCTGAAATAACATTGACTTGGAGGATTCCCTGATTTGGGATAGGTATCAGCCACAGGTTTCAACACTGATTCATCTATTGATTCTGTCACCTTGTGAAGTATAAATACAACAGATAAATAATAAACCTTTTAAATTTTGATTATCTTCATTGAGGACAGGTAAGACACCAAAAACCTTTGCATGGCCGATTTTGAGATTTTAACGGTTTTTACAAGATGAATGTCCTTTCTATAAGTTGTCAAAATTTCAAGCTTTTAATTACAGTAGAAATATGAGAAAAAACGCCAAAAAACACGGATACATGTGGATATACAAACGTCCTTGTGTCATTCTTTTGGTTTTCAGCCACCAAGCGGAACAATGCCACCGGTCAATCATACCTAACAGTCTGTCACGTGGCTACAGGTAGCAACAGCCCATGGCAAAAGGAGAGTAGTATCACCGTGGCATGCCAAAAGCATGTTTGTGGGCAAAGAAAAGATTCAAACATGCTAACATACCATAGCCTTAGTGGTTTACTTTAAAGTTATCTTGCTTGCTTTGCGTTGTAATGAAGGAAAACTTTAAATGTTCAGGAGAAGCGGGAATCGTCAGAAAATGTCACTTCAAATAGTACAGATAAACATGATCCATATTTATAAATTCCTAACCCAACAATGACAGCAAAGAGATTCCAAACTTGCCAAAGCATCAACATTTATCTTCCAATGCTAATGTGAAGAAACAAATTTCACTCCTGACTTGAGAGAGGCAGTCACCCATAAAAGGCAATTGACGGTTTTAAACCAGTCCTTCCCACCTTAGAAATAGTCATCATTAACTGCAGGCACTAGTTCTTTTCCAAAATGTACTGGCCTGACCACCCAAAACACGAATTTCATTACTTCTGCCAAAAAAGAAAAGAGACCTGGTAGACTTACAACCTTTTAGTTCACCCGACTTGTCAGTCAGCTAAGTTGACGGCAAAAGAGTAAAGTAGGCCTACATCGTTTTTCTGATATTAAGGAACCTGGAACATTATAACAACACTCTACCTCCACTGTAACTATGGGTGGGAAAACAAAGCCCACCGCACAACATAGCCAAAGAAGTATTTTTCAAAAAGTACGGAAAAACATGATCCATATTGATAAATCCAAAACCCAACAATGACAGCAAGGAAATCCCAGACTTGCATCAACATTTATCTTCTTATGGTAATGTGAAGTAACACATTTCACTCCTGACTTGAGAGAGGCAGTCACCCCTAAAACGCAACTGGTGGTTTTAAACCGGTCCTCTCAACCTCAGAAATATTCATCATTAACTGCAGGCACTAATTCGTTTCCAAAATGTATGGGCCTAAACATCCAAAACACAATTTTCATTACTTCTGCCAAAAATAAAAAGAAGCATGGTAGACCTGTCATCTTTTATTTCTCCCTACTTAGCAGTCAGGTAAGTTGACGGCAAAAGAGTAAAGTAGGCCTACAACGGTTTTGTGATATTAATGAACCTGGAACATAATAAACACTCTACCTCCACTATAACATTGAGTCGGAGAACAAATCCCACAGCACAACAAAGCCAATGAAGTATTTTTCAAATAGTACAGAAAAAAATGGTCCATATTAATTAATTCCAAACCAAACAATGACAGCAAAGAGATTCCAGACTTGCCAAAGCATCAACATTTATCTTCTTATGGTAATGTGAAGAAACAAATTTCACTCCTGACTTGAGAGAGGCGGTCACCCATAAAAAGGCAACTGGTGGTTTTAAACCCGTCATCTCAACCTTAGAAATATTCATCATTAACTGCAGACACTAGTTCGTTTCCAAATAGTATAGGCCTAACTGCCGGAAACACATATTTTATTACTCCCCCCCCCCCCCAAAAAAAAAAAAGAAAAAAGAAAAGAAAGCTGGTAGAGGTATGCCTATCCCCTTCTATTTCTTCCGGCTTGTCAGTCAGCTAAGTTGACGTATGACGGTAAACGAGTAAAGTAGGCCCACATCGGTTTTGTTATATAAATGAACCTGGAACATTATAAACACACTCTACCTCCACTATAACTATGAGTCGGAAAACAAAGCCCACAGCAGTTTTAAACCAGTCCCCTCAACATTAGGAATATTCATCATTAGCTGCAGACACTAGTTCATTTCCAAAATGTATAAACCTAACCACCGGAAACACAAATTTTAATCCTTCTGCCCTCCTGCAAAAAAAAGAAACCAGGTAGGCCTATCCCCTTCTATTTCTTCCGGCTTGTCAGTCAGCTAAGTTGACGGCAAACGAGTAAAGTAGGCCTACATTGTTTTTGTGATATTAATGAACCTAGGATATTACAAACACACTCTACCTCCACTGTAACTATGAGTCGGAAAACAAAGCCCACAGCACAACATAGCCAATGAAGTATTTTTCAAATAGTACAGAAAAACATGATCCATATTGATAAATTCCAAACCCAAAAATGACAGCAAAGAGATCCCCGACTTGCCAAAGCATCAACATTTATCTTCTTAAGGTAATGTGAAGAAACAAATGTCACGCCTGACTTGAGAGAGGCGGTCACCCATTAAAGGAAACTGGTAGTTTTAAACCAGTCCCCTCAACCTTAGAAATATTCATCATTAATGAACCTAGGACATTACAAACACACTCTACCTCCACTATAACTTTGAGTCAGAAAACAAAGCCCACAGCAGAACATAGCCAATGAAGTATTTTTCAAATAGTACAGAAAAACATGATCCATATTGATAAATTCCAAACCCAAAAATGACAGCAAAGAGATCCCAGACTTGCCAAAGCATGAACATTTATCTTCTTAAGGTAATGTGAAGAAACAGATTTCACTCCTGACATTTTGAGAGAGGCGGTCACGCATAAAAGGCAACTGGTGGTTTTAAACTGGTCCTCTCAACCTTAGAAATATTCATCATAAACTGCAGACACTAGTTTGTTTCCAAAATGTATAGGCCTGATCGCCGGAAACACAAATTTCAATTCTTCTGCCAAAAATAAAAAGAAACCTGGTAGGCCTATCCCGTTCTAGTTCTCCCAACTTGTCAGTCAGCTAAGTTTACAGCAAAAGAGCAAAGTAGGCCTACATCGTTTTAGTGATATTAATAAACCTGGAACATTATAAACACATTCTACCTCCACTACAACTATGGAGAACAAAGCCCACTGCACAACATAGCCAATTAAGTATTTTTCAAATAGTACAGAAAAACATGGTCCATATTCATAAATTCGAAACCGAACAATCGTCCAATGCTAATTTGGAGAAAAAAAAATCACTCCTGACTTTGGACAGGCAGTCACCCATAAGACCGTGCCGCGATGGATTACCCCAGTGGCTCTGCACGTCAAAGACAGTGGAAAAAAAACTGGCACTTTAATCAACAATACCTAAGTACGTAATGATGTTTTATCGAAACCCTGGGATGCGGATATAAAAGTACAAATAAACACATCGAAATAAGCATGAACGGGACCAGAAGAAAAATCACAAAATAGTGATACAAACTCAGGTTGGAAAGAGAAATGAAACTCATTGAGAAAATAACTATAAAATAATGACAAGCTATGGAAAGTGTACAGACAAGTCTAACAAGCTAACAACATACATGTAAAGTATACAGATAAGAATGAATACAATAAAACACTTTCCCTAAAAACGGGATGAGGAGGTGGGAGGGGGGCGGAAGACCAAACCCGACATCCATCCACTGACCATGAGCGGCCGAAGGCCGCCCCACCGCAGCGCAACACAACTTTTGTTGCCAGGCTTGAGGTCAAGGGGCGGAAGGGCCGCCTCCATGACATCACGCTTTGAAACTAGATTGTCGCTGTCGCGATTTGACAGATCCCTGAATAATGTTTTCCGTACTTCAAAGGCTGTTATATTTTTGTGATTGGCCAATATTTGATTCACAACCTCACCAAATTTTAAGGGGCGATGTTGACTACGTTTTTTTACAAATGTCAGCTCAACTTGAGCAAACGGTATTGTTTCAGAGGCAAATGATCAACAGCACAGGCCTTTGAAGCCTGTTTTCTCAGAAATGTTAATAAGACCAGAACCCCAGCTAAGAATGGTTATTCCTCGAAAACGGCAGGGCAAAATTTAATCCGGTTAACGGCGTTCGATTCTATAATGTATGAACTGCTAAACCGATCCATCGATTTTCAAAATTTGACTTCGTTCTTTTTCTGTGAAATTAAGAAAATGAACATCCTGGAAATCAAAGGGAAAATTGAGACGTCAAACTTTGAAGATTGGTAACAGAAACTAAACCAAACATAAAACATTGCAGGGTTGTTGTTTTTTTCTTTTTGTTTGTTTGTTTGTTTTTTTTTTTTTTTTTTGTTGTTTTTTTTGTTTTTTTGTTTTTTGTTTTTGCTTTATCGACATATATGGGCTTTGCGGTTAACTTGCAATTGTTTATTCAACAATTAACATCACAGACCCAAATACAGGACATACAAATTCTTTGGAGTTTGATGATTGCACACATATATGATTTGTTGTCCTAATGCAAATATATTTTGAGCTAGGATTGATTAAAGTGGCATTTATTTTTGGTGTCTTACCTGCCCTTAAATGGGTCAGATATTGTTTAATGTTGAGCAGGGTTTTTGGTTCAGCAAGCTATTGGGAACAGAGCTTATGGTATCACTCACATCTGTCGGTTGTAATTCTATCTGTTTGTTCGTCCATTTTAAATTTTATTTTGTCAACACTGAAATGTCTAAATTTACTGAGGTCAGCCCCTTGAAAGTTCTAGATATGTTCTCTGACTAAAGCTTGCGATTTCTGTCATTGGTGTTGCTACCAATTAAATTACATGGTACAGGACTCAGGAAGATTTTATTTGACCAAAAGAAAGATATAGGGCACATATTGGTTCAGGGGTAAGTCAAATTGTTCTTATCTGAACCTGTACTATGAAAATTTGGTAATTATGGTTTGTGTGACAGGTATTCTTGTTTGATATGAAGCTCTGCATTTATAAGCAAAACTTCACATATTTAGCTAATTCATCAATTGCCACGTTCATATTTATTCATTATTATGTCGGTTGTGTTTGCTGAATATTTAGCTTAGACAAGACAAGGAGCCGCTACTCAGAGAGACATGTACGGGTAAAAGGCCCCGAAACATGTTGAGTAGTTACCTGCTGAAGACCCTTTAATTTATTTGGGCTAATACAGCCTATGTCAAAATTTTACAGAGGAACGTGTGCAATATGGACAATAGAACTTCTATGTATATAAGACAGGGACAGGTTATCTTATGGAGATTAAAGAGTTCGGACTGCGGAATAGGGTTATGACTACTAGGAAGTGGTTTTGGACAAAAACACACACATACAAAAAATAAGTACAAGTGAGATAACGTAATATAATGAAAAGATAATAAAGACATAAAAAAGAAAGAAGAAAAACAACAGAATGAGGTAAGAGAGACACATATCGATGGCGAAAACGCAAAACCACCTAATCTGCATTTTTACAATTTCGAGTAAAAGAGAAATGAAGTTTTGCAGATCTTAAAATAATTAAAAAACAGCATATACTCAAATGTTTTGGACATGTTTTCTTGATTTTCATCACAGTATTAACAAAAACGATCCTTTCCAAAAATTTGTGAAAAAAGGTTTTTTTTTGCTCTGTCAGCAATATTTATGTGGCAGATAGGAGGTCTTGAGCTTTAGAGTTTTTTTCAAAAAACGGGTTTAATTGGGCAGTTAGAAGGTTTTGCATTTATGTATACTAGGAAGCAATGATCTCCATTTGAAATAAAAATGGCATTTATGAATGCAAAGTGGTCACTTAAAGAACAAAAATGTAAATTGGGAGCTATATGCAATATCAGACATGGAAATAAGTTCAGGGTCATATTATTTATTAAATGATTATTACAGTTGTTGCAGTTATTGAAGGCATCATCAGGATGTCTGTACTAGATAGAACGGGTGGCTGTATTTCTTAATTAAATCAATAAAACAGAACAAAAATACACTTTCACGGCATAAACAAATGGATGGCATCACCCTTGAAGAAGCCTTGTTATGACCAAAAAGAAAGGAAAAAACTACACTCAGAGTAGTCCATAGGCTCAATGCGAACCAGTCGAGTTTCTTCAGAGGGCTTTCGCTATGTGGACGTTTGTTCCTGCCTGTGCTGTATACTTGTATTTTCATCAAAAGAAAGGTTCAAGCACAATCATACAAAATCTCAAACATATATATTTATTGAACAGATGTTTTTGGATAATCAATACTTACCGAGTGTGCACCAGAATCATTCCGAACAAAAGCCACCACCAGCGCCCCCATCCCCCAAAAAGTTAGGATTATTGGCAGTATTTTCAAGGATGGCCTATTGATTCATCACCTACTTTTATCATTGACATTAATGGCATAAACAGGAAAGTTTAGGCCTACCAATGTCACCAATGGACCAACTTTATAAAATGCAAAAACACCTATTGTTTATTAAGTAATGGTTAAAACTGTGTTTTTCCTTGATTACTCCAAAACTAAATGTCGTTACCATGGTAACCAATAAAAACATTGATAGTACACTTTACCTCACCTTTAACTTCAGGTTCTTATCTACCAATTAATACCCAATTTAGCTAGGTATTTTTTTTTGTTTAAGGAAAGATTTACCATCAGTATTATCACATGTATCATTTCTCAGCAACGCGCAGCGCTAGCCATAAAATTGCCATATCCACAAAAATCTATTCATTTTCAGTTATCTATACATTTGAAAGAACGTTTCTAGGCGACCCAAAACACTCTTCCATCCCTCAATTGACCTCATTGTTAGTGCAGAAAGACTCTTTTTACATTTTAACATCGAAAGGTAAAGAAAATTTTTCCTGATAATTAAAACTATAAATAAGTTTCTAATGTTTACTTGCAAATTTAAGTGATTTTTTACAAATATTCTGTTTCCATGACAACCAACTTTTGACACTTACTACCTCGAACTGGTCTCTTATGAAACGGTTGTATGGTAGGTATGCTAATGTAAAGTTGTGTATATGTGTTAAGTTATGCTTTATAAGGTGTTTTTCCCTTCATCTCATGAAAAACTTAATTCCGTTGCCTTGGTAACCAAAATAAATACAAATTGACCATGAAATTGATAATACACCCTACCTAACTTTAAACTTCAGGTTCTTATCTTTTGATGTGATACCAAATCCAGCCAGGTATTTTTTCCGGTTGAACAAAAACTGAAAACAAATTTTTAATAAGCCTTTTTGAAAATTTAGCTGCTCTACTATATCTAACCAGGGATGAAGTGCATTTTAATCTTAGGGAACCATGCATTTTTGTAACTTTGGTTATTTCTTGTAAAAAAAACGAGGTCATTTTCAATGTTTGTATAAAAACCAATTGCAAATACAATTGTTGTGAGCGTTTGAGCACTTCCAGACACTTTTAGGCCTAGTATGAGAACTAATACAATATTTTACCAACAGCTTGTAAATTTTATCATCAATTTGACTTTCCGCTGTTATTTAATGTTTTTTTTCTGTTACCAAACACCACCTTGTGTTTGTATCTTGCTTAATGGTTAGATCAAATAACAAGATTCGACAGGTTAACTACATACGATTTACTTTGAAAGTGTTTGAAGTGACACACTTTGACACTGATTTATCCGATGCACATTGGAGGTTTTGCGCTTTAGCGATTCAGAGCACTGCAGATAGGAGTTTTCGACTTGTGGCTGCTGTTATGACTAAAACGAGAATTCGGATTTCGGAAAAGTCACAAAACATCGATCTTAAGGAAAGGAAGAATGGTGCATTGGAAACTGGAAATCGTATTTTTTTCACTTAGGAGGTTTTGCGTTTTCGCCATCGATATTAAGATTGTTGACAGATGCCTATTATACATATAACCCTACCAATAGTTTATAATAACACTACAAGTGATCATGAACGACAAATTCAGTGATGTGTGTAAACTAATTATATTCAGAAACTAATTATTCTTATTTCTGTTACAAATATAACAGTTTTGTATATGACAGGACATTTGATAATTTATTATATATTTTTTCACATATTGAGAGAAACGGGAACAACTGTGGGTATGTACCTTCTCCCTCACAACTTCAGGCGTTTCATTCAGGACACGTGTAATTTCATGTCTCAAACTATATCTAGCGAACTTATGTTGAGTACGCGTCCCCCAAAAAACTAAATAGAATAAAAAAAAAAAAATCTTGTGTTATACACCTGTATTTGGCTGGTTGGCGTAATTTGTAAATAGGAATAACAAGCAGCGACTTTCATTTTGTAATCTATTAAAGTGTTTTAAGATCCGTAAATTGTAAATATCATCCAGTTGAAATAAATTTATCGATTTAAAAATCGGACCAGTACGGGCTTTTACTTGCTGTGGTTAATTACTCGAATGGTATGTTTTTTAATCTGAACAAGTGTTTCTAATTGTGCCCCCAAGCAAGGAGACAATAATTGTAAAGCGGAACAATAAGTGAGTCACAAATAGTTTGCATATGGTTAAGGTTTTTTCAATCTATTCTTTCTGCCGAAAGACTGAGAAAATTGGGACATCACTTCTAGGAAATGACTCTTCAGACAATTTGCCTATCTAATTCAAGTCAAAGAAAATTAAAATAACCTATACATTCTATTGATAAATTGCCACTGTCAAGTTCTGGAGCATTTAAGGATGTTTGTTGCTGAAGAAAGACCACAAATGTAGTTTTATTAATATTCAGAGACGACCTGTTAACCTTTAACCATGGGCTTACTTTATTTTATTTTATTTTATTTTATTTATTTATTAACTACTAAATTTATTAATTAATTAATTAATTAATTAATTTATTTATTTATTTATTTGTATATCTATTTACCTCCTGATTTATTTATTTATTTATTTATTTATTTATTTATTTATTTATTTATTTATTTATTTTTTATTTATTTATTTATATTTACAAAGTGCAAAACATACTCATCTGATCCCATTAAGCATGGATTGCTCAGTGCAGGACATACGGCTGTGTCATCAGCATTAAGTATGAATTTGAAAAAGGAAAAGCTGCTGTTCTATCATGTATATAAATGGGAAACAGCAACGGACCCAAAATAGTAAGGTCCAAAGCTGCAAATCTGTAGAATGCATTTCACGAAAGCCGTATTGACTACTAAAATAAAGAATAAGACTTGAAATATTCATAAATTTGGTTAGAAACTGCTCTTTCGAATATTCTAGAGATGGTGGGTAGAACAGAAAGGGAGCAATATTTGTCAAGAATGGAAGCATCGTCTTTTAAAGATAGGTACTACTTTGGCTATTTTAAGTAAGTCGGGAAATATGCCTATTGTAAATGACATTTTTTCTTTTCAAGTCTATTCAGGATATTGTTTTAGTTAACCATGTGTTTTTATTTCCTTTTCATAACTATCAAAGCATGACTGAAAATATTTGCTTTGGCAACACAAATGTTGTTTTTCAGAATTCTGTTGGATGTATCAAAATTTATTAATCCCTGCTGATACTCCTGAGCATCGTGTGGAAGTCTTTGTAAATGCTTACATAACCGATCACGAGCAACAATAGAATAAACAATACACTTAACACATTGACTTATCCATTGACGTTTATTTGTATTTTGTTTTATATTTCACGCTTTGAACTGGTTATTTATAGGGGTATCGATGGCTGAATGATTGACCACATAAGAGTCATTAGGGTCAGTGTGAAGATCAGGATTAATGTAATTATATAGGTGAGCTTCATATAATTCATTTTTGAAATGAGTTACAACATCAGAATGCCAATCACGAGTCTGAATATATTTAGTTACTGTGCTAGGTTCAGGATTAAAGATATCTAAACAAGTTAAATAACGAAAGTGATCAGTGAGTCGAGTCGTTATAAACCTAGAGTTAGATGAGGCCATATAAGTATTAGATAGTTTCATCTGGAAGCTCTCTTATAGTACCTCTCTGTAAATAATTTGTGGATAAAAGAGAAGTGTTCTAATTATATCAAAAAAGAGGCCAAGTTTTTTCTTCATAAATTTTCAATAAATTAATTAAAACATATCTGGCTCTTATTGCCTAATCATCTTTAGATCTCTGTATCTTTTGCAGGACCATAGTTAACTCTCCTATAAACATTATACTATTAATTAGGTCCGAGGTGGCCTACAAATGTTTCCAAATATTATTTTCTTTATCACTATTTGGCATTTTGAGTTCGAAAAACATCCACTCGCTTAAATGAGTAAAAATTTCAGTGTATATGATAATCCACCTTAAGCAGCACATTTTTTGCCTTTAAAAACTAATGTTTAACTTTTTAACAGTAACAGGGATAAGTCCGAACCATCTGTTCAGCTTCTTGCAGGTAAACAACAGTAATTAAGCGTCTGTGACTATCTTAATTATCTAAAAGAATATAACTCATCGAATTTGCCATTTAATTCCTCACAATTTAAGCTTTCACAATTATGCTTTTTCCTGAGATGGGTGATAAGTTGGTTAGTAGAAAACTGCGTTGATGAGTCTGATACTGGGACCGAATAGTTCAGAAAAACAAGACTCCCATTCAGATGTTTGATGTTGAGCCGAGTTTTTAGACCATGGGGCACAAAGTGTATCTTATCACCCATATCCATCGGTTTGCCATTTTATCCGCCTGTTCATTCCATCACAAGCAATACCTTGTCAACAGAAAAGTGTCTAAACTTACTAAGGGGAACCTCTGGGATCCTCCAGACTCTTTCTCTGAATAAAATTTCGGGTTTTCTTCATTGTTGGTGTTGTCACCAAATGGGTACATAATACAGTGACCAAATAGTTCAGAAAAAAAATGAAACACACTCATAAAATTCAATTCAACAATGAGTCAAAAATAGGAATCCATCACAAGCAATATCTTGTCAACAGAAAAGTGTCTAAACTTACTAAGGGGAGCCTCTGGGATCCTCCAGACTCTTTCTCTGAATAAAATTTCGGGTTTTCTTCATTGTCTGTGTTGTCACCAAATGGGTACATAATACAGTGACCAAATAGTTCAGAAAAAAAATGAAACACACTCATAAAATTCAATTCAACAATGAGACAAAAATAGGAAAACGCTGAGTTTTGAAGACGTCTACATTCATTTGCCAGAAACAATACAAGTAAATTAATTTTGCTTCTAGCTTAAGACATGCAGCCTCACATGAAAGAAATCTGGTGGTTGTAGCCCAGTCCTCTCAACCTTTGGAACAGAGTTTTAATTAGTATAGACTTTATTTTTTTTAAATGTATGCCTAACCACATTAAACTCATAATGTATTACATACGCCAAAGATGAACTTAGACATGGTAGGCTAGACACGTTTTGCTCTTAAAACTTGTCCTTCTGTCGATTTGGCAGCAAAAGAAGAAATCAGGCCTACATCATTTTTGTGACATTTATGTCTTGATGGAAAAATACTTTAGTAGAAGGAAAGCTCCATACCCATAGTAGATGAAAAGCCATAGCGGGTACAATGGGGGTTGGGGTGGGTGGTGGTGTCCCGATTCAGCTTTTATCTTTTCCTTGGCATGCACATCATACTGATAAGCACAACGGGGCGCCTACAATACCCAAATGGAAGACAAAGCAAATGATTAACACCCACTGTTATCTGGTACTGGGCCATTGATTAAATGCCTCTGCACTCAATTGTGTATCAGCTGAAAAAACAAAAGCTGCTGAGTTTGAATATTTAGTAATGATTCAAGACAATATCCCTGAACCATGATTAGCTGTGTAGGCATCTACAAGGCTCTTGAGGGAAATGAGAGTTAAGGAATATATACCTAAAGGGCCAGTATGTTAATTCTTTTTTCCTTTATCCCATTGTAGAAGATGATATCCGTATACGTATCAATTCATTAATGAATTCAAGTCCAGGATGTGATGATGTTAGTCCAAAAGTTATCAAGTATGTCAGCATTCAAATTGTGTCTCCTTTAACTTCCATAATTAAACTTTCATTGGGGAGGTATGTTTTCCCTAATATTCTGAAAGTAGCTAAAGTTGTTTATCTTTTCAAGAAAGGTGATCCAGAGTATTTTTCGAATTCCAGGCCTATATCTTTAATATCTTGTTTCTGTAAGTTGTTTGAAAAAGTTGTGTATGACCAATTATTTGATTATCTGGAGAAAAATTACATTTTATATCAATTCCAGTTTGGTTTCAGAAAAAAAATGGGACAGAGCTTGCTGTAAGTTTTTTAACACCGAAAATATGAGAGGCTTTGGAGACAGGTAAATATGCATTAGGCGTGTTTCTTGATCTATCCAAAGCCTTTAACATAGTCAATCATGTTCCAGTCCTTGATAAATTATCTTACTACGGAATTCGGGATGTACCCCTGGATTGGTTCACTTCATATTAATTTCATAGATCACAACATGTGCTTTTTCAAGTACCAAAAGGGTTAATTTTAGGGTCTCTCCTCTTTCTACTTTACATCTTTTTTTTTGGGGGGGGTGTTTTGTTTTGTTTTGTTTTTTTATTTTGTTTGTTTGTTTGTTTGTTTGTTTGTTTTTTTTTGGGGGGGGGGGTTACCGAGATTGTTTCAGTCTTCTATTGGCAGATGACACAAATTTGTTGTTTTCTGTAACAACTCTGATACCCTAATACAAAGGACCAATGCAACTTTAAGACTGGTAACAGCTTGGTTCAATGCTAACAAACTGTCTTTGAATGTTGACAAAACACATTTTATGATTTAACATGTAAGAAAGGAGAAATATGTTCCTCAGAACACTCATGTTGAAATTAATAATCATGATATTTCTCACGTGTGTAAGATTACGCTTTTGGGAATTTGCAAGGATGAACAATTAAATTGGAAAAAATCATATTGCTTTCTTTGCAAATAAAATTGGCAAAGTTATTGGAATTCTGAAGAAGTTTAGACAATTTGTGAATAGTAAGGTACTTCTCAGTTTATATTATGCTTGGGTTTGTCCATAGTATACCTATTGTGATGTAACATAGGTAAACAATCACAAAAGTAATCTCGACTGCCTGATAAAATTACAAAAGAAAATTTTACGGATTATGAACTTCTCAGATTTTGATGCACATGCAGATCCTTTATTTCAGAGATATGGAATCTTGAAATTTGACATTATAAATAAATTTTTCACATCCATTTTTACGTTTAGAATTATGAATGGCACATTTCCATAACTTTTTCAGAATATTTTTGTCTTAAATTCAAATATATATCTATTGTACAAGACAGAGTGGGTTAACATAATCCACTAAGATAGATTCCCATATCCTGATTACGCTAGGTACTATTTGGTTAGTGCTCATATAGTATTAGAAAATATGTTTTCTTCATCGAAACAGAGTATATCCTGTAAACGTATATAAATTACTTTTGACATTCACACAAATCAATTCATGATACATGTAGGTACCAAGGACGAGATTCTGATCAACCTGATGGATCTGAAATTGAAGATTGCGCCATGATACAGTTACACAGTCTGAGGTCCTATGTAAACTGGCATGATATCCCATGTTCCAACAATTTCATAAAACAGTATGTTTGCAAACTCACAATGGTGAAAGGTAAGAAGAAGTTATAAAATTAGATTTGCTGTTTTGTTTTCCCTTTCACATAAGGTTACTTATCATTAAACCAGTGAAGGTGTTAAAAAAACTCATTTCTCCCTTTGAACTCCTGTATTATGTTATCTTCTGTGGTGTGAAATCGAAATATATATATATATATATATATGTTATGTATCTATAATCGTTTACAAAAATGCAAAAGGATGTTATCTTAATTATAGGAGCCCCAAAATTTCTGTGACACCGTTTCTGTATAAAGATCCATATCTCCATTTTAAAACCTTTATGTACATACCCATTGTTCAGTATTTCAGTGTTTTTCTCCCTTTTTTTCTCTGGAACAGCTCGTTGCTTCCACTTACAAAATAAGCAACTGCTTTTAGTACTCATTCAAAAATTTCATTTCTTTTCAATGGGAAGATTATTTTTTGCTGGAATTATAAAAGTTATTAGTTTAGTTTTTTTATTTTAAAATTTAATGAATCATATTTCATTTCAAATTGAGGAAATGTAAACACCAAAAATAGCACGTGTAGTCTGCCTAGTTATATCTCAGCATACGTCATGAATTACAACATCTTAATTACTTTGGAGTCTGTCCAGATTATTTAAAGTCCCCACCGACAGTTTCAAGGCATATCTCTTGTATACCCATCTTTCCATGTATCCATTTATCTATTTATCTCTCTCTCTCTCTCTTTCTGTCTGTCTGTCTGTCTGTCTGTCTCTCTCTCTCTGTCTCTCTCTGTCTCTCTCTATATATATATATCTTACAAGACCAATGGAAAACAGCATATATATATATATATATATATATATATATATATATATATATATATATATATATATATATATATATATATATATATATATATAATCATTTGAAGAAAATACAGATGGCCGTAGAATCCTTCTACCGGTACCTTCGAGCACAGCATTACAGCAGGGACTCACACAGTGTGACAATGGCGAATATGTTCATCAGCTGTATGTTTGTGATGGCATAAGAGATTGCCGCAGTGGCTCAGATGAAAAGAACTGCAGTACGTACTTACATATTGTTTATATGGCAAAGCAATGGCCAGTAAACAGTCATCACTGTTTTGTGGCGGCTTGATTCTTCCCTTAGTATTCACATTCCCTTTAATACTTTGGGTTAAAATCTGATATATCAACTTAACTAGGTGATTGCTTCTAGTTTCTGTCCTTAGATACTCCAAATTGGTGATTATATACGCAGAACATCGTGTGTAGCCACAGGTAATTATCAAACTACAAATCACTGTAATTTATTTCTTGACTATTTTCACCGGTCTATTTGTGTAAAAGGGAGACTTTTCAGCTTTAATCAATAATCCTATTGATTTTTAACTATTAGTGTGCGAAACATGACATGTTGACAGCTTGTACACTACTTGTCATTAAAGTTTGTGATAAAATGCTTATTTTGCCTCATTTCTGGTTAGCTCCGGATTTTAAATTAGTTTGTAGCCTAAGCTTTTATAAAGTATTACAAGAACGTACATAATAAAGCAATACGGCATATTCGAGTTGATGGACTTAGGCAATCGTAAAAATGTCAAAGTTTCAAACAGGAAACCACTGATCAAAATATACAATCCTTGCCACATGTCAAATGCATGTTGGATATCTTATGATCTGCATTATCTTTATCACTTTTGCGTTTCTTTGTGTTCCCTTCATATGGATCATTATAATAGTATTTACCATATGGTACTCTATACAGTAGTAATGTGACAATTTCATAGGGGGAATTCAATTACCATAATTTTGCTGGCATTCATTGCAGAATGATTTAGTTTCATCATATGTTCTGCAAAGGTACCAACTAAATGATGATCAATGACAACGCTATTGAAATGATGGTCCTGACATTAAATGGCACGGACGGGAGCTAAACACAATTTCTGACATGTGTAAATTGTATCGCAATGTGTTTCTTTTCACAACATAAATAGACATAATATATGAAATGCTATATCAAATGTTCCAAGGTTAAGAAATGTTTGCCCTGTAAAGTGCATGTGAGTAAAGCCTGACTAATGAGGGCGAAAATGTTGGATCAAGGGCGTTAAATGGTAAATATTTAATACAGTGTTTGATAGGGCCTATGTCCACCATCACACTTCCGCACATGTTGCCCAATGGAGAGAGTAATATGTAAGGCTAAGTGGAACATGTTTGGCTTTTATTTTAAATGTTACCCCGACTAATTTTAATGATACTTTGAATTTTGAATTATTGTTCCAGGCACTGTGCAGATTCAAAAATTCAGGTGCAAAAACAAGCAGGTCATTCCGTTATCTCTGTATTGCGACTTCAATGATGACTGTGAAGATAGGTCAGATGAATCATCCTGTGGTAAGTTGCCTGGAAACAGGAAGGTCATTATCCACCTATTCAGACGATTGTGTAGACCTGCAAATACAGGATTCAGGATTTGGTATTTGCTTCCTACACCAAAGTGTGCGTGATGTAATATATAATATATAAGCTTTACGTTTCTGAAGCACACACAGCTATATTACACCGAGAAGAATAACAGTTGCAAGTAAGATTTGGAGCAATTGTGGTGCTCTGTGGGTGTAGGGCTGATGCGTTAATAAAGAACATAGAGATGGCAAAACATATACCAAATTGACTATACGCCTTCCACTTGCCATTCAGGTGATTAAGCTGCAATCACAGGATGGATAACGGCCTTGGTATACAGGTACCCATGATATCTTGTCATATATAAAGCTTGGGAAATGTAGCAATAAAGAAGTGAGAATTGCAGGGCACGATCAACACAAAATGGCACATAAAACTAAGATGTCATACGTTATTGAGACTGAGGGATCACTGTGATTCATTCTAATGTATATATTTATAAGCAACTTGTCCCTGATCATTTATCTTTTATCATTTTCCCGGCTCCATACTCACACACTTATAATTATACGAGACAAGCACTTTTATCTACATGAGTTTAGCACACACACTGGGTTTTTTTTATTAATCCTAATTTCTGTCGCCATTGGCACTATGGAATGCATTACTTGTCAATATTCGTAAGTCAAAGCAGTTCTGGCCTTTCAGGTAAAATTATATCAACCTCATATTCGTAGTATTTATTGTTGTTCTTGTTCTTGTTGTTGTTCTTGTTGTTGTTTTGTTTTGTTTTATCCAGAACCACTTCTTGAAAGTCTTTACCCAAGCTGCAGTCCGAAAACTTTACACTCCATACGCTAATATGTCATTATTTAACTTGTATAAATATGGAATTACTATTGTCCATATTGCAGACGTTCGTGTGTATAATTTTGATATAGGCTGTATTAGCCCAAATTAATAAAAGGGAGTTCAGCGGGGAACATGCTTCGGAGCCTCTACCCGTATTAGTCCAGCTCATATACACCATATTTTGGCCAAATCATGCGCTTCAGAGTACAGCTGAGCCGATTGGTACAATTAAAGACTAGAATATCATCTTCAATTTCAGCGAAGGAAACAACCTATACCTGGCGACAAACATGCCTAAAATTATATGTTACCATGGTGACGTCGTGAAATTATAATGTTGAAATAAAATTTAAGAACTTGCCGTACCTTTCTTGCATTTTATGGTAGAAAGACACACGAGATATCTAATTAAAGTTGCGTAAAAGGACTTTCTGATTTATTATAAATATTTTTAAAATTCATAAATATAAAATACAATGTTTTAATAAAAATGCATTTTTTGTAAAATTTCTTGATTTTCACCTATATTTTTAATTCTGAAAACAATACAAATTGTCATACATGCATCCTGATTGGCACAATTATAGACAAGTATATTATCCTCCATTTTAGTCCAGGAAACAACCGGTATCTTGTAACCAGCATGCCTAAAATTACAGGTATCCTTGGTAACATCACGAAAATCTAATGTCAAAGTATATTCTAACAGCTGTCACAACTTCTGTGCATTCTATGGTAGAAATACAAATGAGGTATCAAATTAACTGTAAAAATGGACTTAATGATTTATCAAAATTAATTGTAAATATTTAACATAAAACTGCAATTTATCAATAAAAATGACTTTTTCATAATTTACCTATTTACACTTACATTTAAAAAAGAAATGCAAAAATATTATTATATTCGTTTTGTTATCGGCTGTATGATACAGTTGGATGTCATGTTTGAATAAACCCAGAACATATCCTGCATTTTGATTGAAAATATGTGTAAACTGGCCTATTTGCAAGGCAACCTAATTTTGGAGTTTATATTGAGAATGATTCATAGGCGTTGATCATTTTGACTTTGAACGAAATGAGTGAGTCATTCAATCAGGGCAGTACGGTCACATTACATGCTGCAGTCATTATTTTCGAATTGGTACATTGATTATGTAGGACAGCAAATTCCAAGGTAGTAATGCACTGAAATTATCTTTGAAAGTGAAACCCCCATGTTATTCTTTTTTCAATTAATTATTCATTTTTTTTGGTACTAGCTCTCACATATTTCTGTAATGACGAATATAAGAATGATAAATATATATTCATATACCTGGTCATCAAATTCCAAGCTACATATATTGTTTATTTGGTACTTTGAAAAGAATTGTTTGTTCAGAAGTGTTGAAGTTGTGACTCCTAAATGTCATTCGCTCATTGGAGTCACCTCAGAATCTTCGCATTGTCATGATGAAGAGCCTGGTTGGTTGAAACACCGACCATCTTTCCTCGGAAAACTGCTATACACTTTGCCAGTCTTTACAGGGGTCTGCTGTATGGACTCTGCTTTGGGATCTGAATTTCTCGTCTGTTTTTGCAGAACTAACTGTTCATTTCTGCTGTGCTGTTATTGTGGTTTGGGTTGCTTACATCCATCCCTTTTTGTGGCCTGTCGTTTACTTTCTCTATTTTGTACAAGTGGTAGGCACTTTCAAAAACTGCTTTCGGTGGTGTTACTGTTTTTCCCAGTTTTGTTGTTTTTTTTCAAGTGGGCTGTCTAGCTCCTGAAAAGTTATGGACACATCAAGCAACCAAATAGAGTTTTGCTGCACAGATTCTATTTTGGACTGTAGGCTTGTTAAACTTGTGGCACATAGTTAATCAATTTTAAAACTGCTTGTCCAAACTGTAGATATCCAAATACAGTCATTATTCCCTGATATACTTTGCACAACCCCTATTTTCTAACTGTCATGTCACGTAAAGCAAAGTTGTTTCAGTTTGCCACCCCTGGTCCCAGTATCCCAGATGGCAGGAATGCAAGCTTGTCCACAACAGACTAGAATAAATGCGTATTATGTCAAAAGGACGATACAGATTGAGACTGGTTGATCCATGTAATTTGCCCCGTAAATCGGATGCTGATATTGGCTATCATACAGTGTCAAAAAACATCAAACAGCTTCATGAATTAGAATGTTTGTCATTTGATTTTAACATGGAATGGTTAGACAGTGGAAGTGGAATAGAAGAAACATTCAAGGAGACAAAAGCCAAATGGTTTCAAAGTTGCTTAGGTAAAATTGACAATCAAAAACTATAGATATCGTTCAGAAAAGGGAGGGTAAATTTGTGTCTTCTGGTATTCATAAGAAGAGCACACGGCAGAGCTGTGATACAAGAAAAAAATACAAAAATGATGTGTGCTTCTTTGGAGATAAAGCTGCCACACCCAAATTTCCCCATGCGGTAAATTAGTGCAAAAAGTGTTTTTGACAAAGTTCACCAGTGTGCTAAAATTGCACAGGACACACAGGTATTTGCAAAACTTACTGATTGAGATATGATAATCCAGGGTGCTTTATATCATGTCCATTGCTTTATTGAATGTAACAGATAACATCATATATTGAGGAAGCTATGTCTGAACAAGATATTATAGTATTCAAGCTTTCTGATCCAGTGGAACAGTATAAGGTGAAACAAAACCAATATGGTATAGAAACTGAAGTGCATTCAACAAGGTTGAAAGAGAAATTGGTTACAGAAATTAAAGGCCTTCCATGCCATAATAGCGGAAAACATGTATACCTTGTTCGTGAAAAAGATATAGGGGATGCCATAATGTTGGCATGTGGAATTGAATCTGATGATTGTGCAGCTCTATTGGCCAGATCTGCTACAATACTTTAACATAAAATAATGAAAACACAGTTGGAATTCAATGGCACATTTAATATTGACTGCCAGAGAAAATCAGTGCCAGATGCTTTGCTGAAATTGGTAAACATGATTATGTATGGTAATGAAAATAACCCAGAAAAATAGTGAAAATGAAGCACAAGAAAAAGTGGTCATATTAATAGCACAATTGCTGGTCTTTAATTCCTTACACACCTCCAGATCAAAAGCCCGTTTCTGTCATAACAAAGAAAGAGAGACACCACTACCCACATATAAATTTTTGCTCATACATAGCAAGACCGAAGACCTTGATATCATAGATACACTCTGCGAACATGGTTTGGGTGTTTCCTCCCATAGCGTGCTCCAAATATCAACCATTTGTGGTCAGACAGCTGTTGATAGGTACAGTTCCAGTGGATTAGTTTGCCCTTCAAACTTCAGAATAGGAATCACAACTGGGGGGATGGTAGACAACTTTGATGTCAATCCAAAGGCCAACGTGGCACAGGCTGCATTCAATGGCACTGCCCCTTATCTGGTCCAAAGTCCCGCCACAGAAAACTTTGGTGTGTGTCCAGAGAATGTGGTGAAATATAACAGATCTATGGAGTCATTATCCAGTAGTCCACTGCCCCCATCATATTCAACTGTTCCCTCTGTGATAATAGCCAAAGAAAATCCTGTTGTTCCATTCTCTCCCAGTATTATCATCCCAGACAATACCATTATTGAGGAAGCAAAGCTGCAGGAATATGGATTGCTGAAGAATGTGAATGAAAAGTGTGAAAGAAAAAAAAGAAGGTATGAAGTTGATTTCATGGGCACCTTATCATGCATCCAATCTTCAAGATACGCAACATCCCCCCTCCCTTTGAGCAGTGTCCTTATTGCCACTATTCCTAGAAAACTCTTACTCTCCAGCAACGATGTTGCATACAAAGAATATGGTACGAAGTGTCATTGAGGACCTCAACCAAGGGCAAACGCCTTTCATCACTGCTGATAAACTAATATATGACAATGACAGTGACAATGACAGTGGCTTAATGATGTTGGTGAAGGTAAATATTTTGTTCTTATAATATTGGAGGTCTTCACATAAAAATGAATTTAATGAAATTGCTTGGGCATTGGTTAAATGGTTCTGATTGGAGCACAGCACTTCTTGATGCAGACATCACTACCTCTAGCAAAGCTGATGATGCTGTGAAAGGGGGGCATGTAACAAGATCACGTTACTTTCATGATGTAATGGCCGCATCCTTTGTGGTACTACAGCACCGTGTGTATAACATGTATAAGGCCCAAATGCTGCATAACAAGGAGGAATGCATAAGCAGAGAGCAATGATGTGCAAGCAACAGCCCCACTTCCACTATTGGAATGAGACACTGCAGTTGGTTTTAGATACCCCGTCTGTTTGTGCGTGCAATTCGTGAAGCTGATTTTGTTCTGTACTGACATGCATTGGTGAAAATTGTTCCTCAGTACTTTGCTTTCGATAACGTGAACTATGCCAGGTGGGCCACAGTTCACTAGCATGATCTATTGATGCTGGAGCATTCACACCAAAGACTGTTTGGGGAATTCAAACATGGGCATATCATTTGTAACGAAAAGCATGCACAAATTTTTAGCATCTCCCTTGATCATGCTCATGAACAAGAAAATGCCAAAGTGAAAGATGATGGTGGGACATCAGGGTTTTTTCGAGATGAAAAGGCTTTACATAAATGGATGATGGGTGGTCGAGAGTTGAGTTGATTAGTTCAAGAATTTGAAATTGTCGCCAAATCTGCACATTTCATCAAAACATGCACCGGTCATCATGAGAAGGGTCCAACTTTCCAATCTAACTTCAACACAATGTCAAGTGTTTGGTTTCTCAAAAACAGACGAAACAGGGAACCCATTTGTAGAAGAATCTGGCACATTTTTGCTCTTGATACCAAGGCTGTTTTGAATGAAAATGTAATGGATGCATTGCATGATGCCAGAGCAGTGGGCACATCTCAGTTATTGGAATTTATATCTGAGCGAAATTTCCACCAGTCAAACAAACCAATAAAAGATACCATTTCCAGAAACAACCTTCCCACATTTTATAGTCCCCATCCAAAAGCGCAATCAGGAAGAATGAATGTCATTGACAATCGGAAAACAGACGCAAAACTATTTGCTCAAATGTATATGTCTACACACAGGAGGGATGGTGGCATGGCAGATTTTTTTTCAAACATGAAAATGCTTCATGCGCCCCCCGACCCCCCCCCCCCCCCTGTCCCTATCACAAAATGGAACGGTTCACCAGGGTAAACAATCTGATCTTGTTAAATGTCTGATGGACCACCACCAGGAAAAATGCAATGAAACACCATCTGTTGATGCAGAATCCTTGATGGATTTGCATTAGTCCCCATAGTATACCAATAGGTAAGACATTTTACATTTACATCTAGGACAAATTCATCCCCCAAGTAGAGAACCAACTGAAAAGTTGGCAAAGAATTGACATTGCGTGGGATGTCTATAAAGAACATAGTTCAGGGCTGAGACTTGAGCAAATAGGGGCCTTGGTTTTTGCAGGAAGCTTACAGTCAATACTTCCATTTCATTAAACTGGCAACTGTCTCCATGTGATGACAAAAACGAAATTGAACTGAATGAACTGCTAGAAAATATGTAATGTCTTTCTGTGCACAGAAAAATAAACAACTAATCTGTACACGTTGTAAAGTCTTCACCCCAGACTTTAGTTGTATCCTCAGGGGATTACCCTAGGGGAAATTTGAACAAATATTGTAAATCTGGTTGGCTCATGGAATAACCATGGTATAACCATGATGAGTTGTTATTGGAAGTTATATTTGGGGAAAGGAAAGTACAGTAAAAATCCCCTAAACATTGTTGTGTAATTGGCGTAACAGTGGAATTCCCCAGAGTATAAAAGTGGTAAGATTGTGAAATATTACAATTGCTGACGAACTGGAGAGACCCAGAGTGTTAAATTAGTAATGGTTGTTGTGCCAGAACATTACCTAGATACAGTCACAAGGTAATTAGTCAATACAGGATGTATGGGCAAGTTACAGGATATAGCGGTTGTTGATGACGGTGATGGATGTGAGGTTGAACAGTACATAAAAGTGTGTTGTTTAAAAGTGGAATCAATTCTTCTCAGAATTAATTAACATATATTTTAAGTTCAGATTGAGATTGTATAGATCATGACAAATCTGTACATATAAATAGGTAGTCTTTTCTGTCATGTTTGTGTGTGAACTTGTTCACCCTGATATATGTCATCTCTAGTTTGAGAATAGAAGTAGGGGAAGTTTCATATACACAATGACTGATAGAGGGAGCCACTGTACAGTCAAGAAGAAAACTAGTTTAGGTTTTTGCCATCACTGAATCCTGTCTTGTTTACTTAACACGTATTATTAACAGGATTTAACTGGATATATCTGGTTTTAGCCAGAAATAATTGCTGCGTAGCAGATTTCATGGGAATTTCCACTGTGTCTGACTCATAACTGTGTATAAAAGGAGGTACAGTTGCCTTGCTAGGCAGAGCTTGTTCTCTCAGCTATAGGAGAGTTCTGAAGAGATTTCTGAAGGAAGAACCAAGGATCCTAACCAGATTGACAGATCTATCTATGTACAAGGAAGAAGAATAAAAGAATCAAACTTGGAGATCAAATCTGGAAATTGTCATAGCAGACAAGTCCACCCTAGTGTATAACGACCTGGTTGCCTTTACGCAGTCAGATTTCACACCATCAAAATTAGACCGGGGTGTTTACAAGGTGGTAAAACTGCCCTAGCATCCCCTACCATAGCCAAAGATATTTCAATAGTGCAATTTTCCCACGAGGAAACAGATAGTATAATCATTCTGCACATTGCTTATTGTGTCAAACAGCGCAATCATAAGATCATGATTTGAACTGTTGACACAGATGTTGTTGTATTGGCTATAGCATTTTTCCCACGCATTGGCAACCTTCAACACTTATTTGTGGCATTTGGATGTGGCAAGCATTTCCAATACATACAAGTCCATGACATTGCCAATAGTCTTGGCCCTTTATGTTACAAAGCCTTTCCTGTATTCCATGCCATAGAAAGTTGTGATACCACCTCTAGCTTTGCTGGCATAGGCAAAAAGACTGCATGGGAGGCATGGCTTGCATACCCTGTCATCACAGACACGTCTGTCACGTTGTCATAGAAGCCTGACAGTATTCCTGACAATTGCATGAAACAAATTGAGTGCTTCGTAATAGTAATGTACTGCGCAACTTGTAGCATGTGTAGTTGTGATGAGGCAAGACGAGATCTCTTTACTGGTGGAAGAGTCATGCATAACATACGTCCCACAAGTGATTCTTTATACCAGCATGCTCAAAGATCCATCTTAGAGGCAGGTGACTTCGGGGGATTGGCTTCTGTTCCATGCCCTGATATGCCAGATCCAGCAAACTGCGTTTGGATGTCTGATTAACTGGCAGTTTGGTCACCTGTGTGGATAACTTTCTCCCTCAAACATCTGCTGCATGCAGAGAGCTTATTTGTTGTGGGTACAAGGTGCCATGCAGAGGAGTATTGAAATGTTGCCAAAACAACTTGAAATGTGCAGAGCTATGCACATGTAAAGGTGGCTGTACAAATAACTGAGCTAAAAAAATGAAATGTACAGAACTGTGCACATATTGACGCTAAGTCTTATTTTACAATTCATTTGTGTCAGTTGCAAAGCACTAATTGCTAACTCATTGTGTTAAAACCTGAGATGTACTCATGGAGTGGGATACTATGGAACTATAAACAGATACCACAGAAACTATGGCTCTGATGGAATTAACAGTACCAGAAGTCCCTCTCACCATGCTATGAACCAACAGAGTAGGCTTAAGACTGCCAGAGGAAGCCTTAATGCACCCATATGGCACATTGCAGCATGTACATTTCAGGTGGTTGTGGAATTTCAGAACATTAAAAGCTTGGTGCTACTTAACATTGTACTGTAGCCATCGGCGACATGTGTCATATGCGCGAGGCTAAAGTGTTCAGCTATACATACCAAGGAACATTGCCATTGGTCAGAATGGCCTTTGATTTGTTTCATTAGGAGTCCGTTTTTTGATGTGGTGGTGACACTGTCTAATTTCATGGACACTGCCAGTGCAGCTCTATGAAATTGAGGGTGGGGATAAAGCTAGTTTTGGTGTCACAGCTTTAGCAGACATGTGACAACACACTCCAGATCTGAAGGGTGCCACCACTTAAAGCCTCTGGTGACTTCACTGCAACAGTGCAATTAGACAAGTGTACAGTTACAGAGTGGCTGCATAGGCAGGCTGCGTACATGTAGATGCAAGACAAATATCCCAAACATACAAATATACAACGACTTATACATGTTTGTGTATATCACGACCTGCACTGTCGCCAGAGGGCAGGGGAGAAGCAGCTACGGCAATCCCATATCATTACCCTAGCAAAGAATAGAATACAAAACACTAAAATTGATGTTTACAAGTCCTAACCGTCTGTGATTGATCAAAACGCACGCGTAAAAAGTGATTACTGTATTTGTATGCTTTTTTATTAAGTTTGGTCGGGAAAATTGACTGCAGAATATTAAACATTTGGCGTAAACGTTAAATTGCACATAGTAAGCATACTGGTTGACAAAAGGTGAGCACGCAATATGCCATGTTTACAAAAAAAATTCTTTTGTGTGGAATATTTACATGATATTGAGATAGAACCATACATATATTGTTAGTAGCTTCAAGTTTGTATGAGCTTTCATTTCTTTATGGCCTGTGTTAAAACACACTACACATCTGCATAGGACTAAGGATTTCCCTTTACATATCTTAAACAATGACAACAACATTCACAAGATTTGAGTGTTTCCTGCAAACCAACTGTCGTTATTTCCCGAGCAAGTTTGGAATACGTATGTGCTTACTTGTAACCACACACACACACACATATGTATACATGTATGTATATGTACATAGTATATGAACTTTACTGACTGACATACTCTATTTCAGATTAAGTCTAAACAAAATATCATGAGTGTTACATACACGCACAGAAACAATATATACACACATTTACAGTTCCGGTGGCACAGCGAGCCACATTTTTTTCTCATGTACCAATTGTTTGCTTCTTTAGCACCGTGCTTTTGTGGGCATTTTTGATGATTTACAAAAACTTACATCCCTTCGGATTCATTATAAACTTGAATTTCTCAATGTGTATAAGTTGGATTTTTTTTTTAATGGCTGTTAACATTGTTCATTTTTTTCCAAATATTTGTGCCTGAACCTAGAATAGACATTACAATTTGATATCATGTATAATTTATTCTCCCTAATGCACACTGTATGATACATTCTGACTTAAGAACGTTGGTGAGTAATTCATTTGGTAACCTCAGTATTGCAGGAAAAAGGATTTACCAACACATTTAATGAGTCCTTTTTTGGAGGGCAACAACTATTTATTTGGTATTTATTATAAGCAGATGACCCCGGAGTGGTAGAAATAGTTGAATATCAATGATCAGGCAGAACTATGTTGATCAAGTAGCACAACAGATGTGATTTGGAAAACTCCTTTTGTTTCTCTAACGTATGCCATCCTAATTCCTTGTCCCCAAGTGCACATTGCTTATGTTATGCATAGCTGCAGTAATAATCCGGGAAGCATTTAGTTGAATACTTAACAATTTTTTTTTATCAGATTTGCTATACCCAACATGGCTACGACATTCAGGAATCGGCTAATTTAAGAAATATACACTGTTTCTAAAGTGTGTCTATCAAGGGCACTTTTGAAACCACCGTGAAATCAACTTTTTGCCAGATTTACCAGCAATTTGTTCACCATCATGGGTCCATTTACATGAACTGCAAAGTCTAATGGAGATGGAGGTGCTATGTTTAACAACATTTTCTTGAACATGATCTTGACAGATAGTGATGTGTTAGAATCATTTTATAGGTAACATGCATCATATCATCATTTTCTTTTTCTTTTTGACCGCTTAAAGTATCAAAACAAGTTCGTAACACCTGCTCAATAAGTTCTAATGTGTATCGTCTTCGAATGTAAAGCTATGTTGTACTTGGTATTGTAAGAAAGGCTACTTTACTTTCATGCTTTTGTGCAGAAAGACGACCATGTAGGTCTGACGAAAGAACATGTAAAATCGGACAATGCATTGCGCAAAACAAGTGGTGCAACCTTGCAAAAGATTGCGTGGATGGATCAGATGAGGAAACATGTAGTAAGTTATATCCCCGAATTCTGTTTTATCCACTCATGACATCACAACAACCTCAGATATAGAATTCAATATGTTTCTATATTCACAATTTAATCCACCCCAAGCGACCTTTACAAAACAGGCTTCCGGTAATAGGTATAGGTGCAACCTCTCAGGATTACATACATCTGATCCTCAGCATTGATCACCAAAGGATGATCTTAAAACTGCCATACTGTCCCAAATCAAGCACAAAATACCGGCTAAACACAAAACGTCTGAAAGACGGAACCTGAACGGCTTGTAAACACTCAAGTTTTGAATAGAATAAACAGCAATAAATTATAGAATTACCATGCACTTTCATTATGCATATATATATATATATATATATATATATATATATATATATAAGCGAAATATAAAGAAGATGAAAAAATATACGGTAGTGAATGAAAGTATAACAGGATAGAAAGATCATAATGACCCTGGAAATTATATTAGAAAAATATTATCTGGATACATATCTTTATACTTGGCTTTAATTTACTTGCAAACTGTATCCAAAGTTGTAATGGTCTTTTATTTTCGTACAACTGGTCCATTGGATGTTAGGGGAAATGACGATAAAGGGGCGTGGTATTGAAATACATGAAAATTATTTTTCGCGGTGATATATATATATATATATATATATATATATATATATATATATATATATATATACATATATATATATATATATATATATATATATATATATATATATATATATATATATATATATATATATATGCTCCTTTGAATTTAATAGAAAATGAGGAGCAAGGGGTACAGTGGCATATCTTCCATGTGGTTCTTAACCAAAAAAATGGATTGCAATCCAATCTCTCAATGCTCTGTAGCCAATCAAGTCACTTTAGCTGAATCTATGAACTCTTTAATCAATATTAAGAAAGGCTAAGCAACATTTTGAAAATTCAGGGTTCCAAGAGCTCATGGAATTTATGAACGGGCCAGCGGGAAATTGGTAGATATGTTTCGAAGCCTTACATTCCCAGACATACTTTTTGTGATGGTGGGTCCTTGCCGTATTCTTGTATTTGGCAACGATAACCCACTCGAATTTAACAAAAATATGAATTTGAATGATAGCAAATGCATAAATACATACTGTAAGACACGTTCTTGCGTAGAATGGCAAGACTTCGAGAATTTATATAAACTAGCATCAGTAGGAAGATATCTAAAAGCTCGGAAATTTCAAAAGTCAAGTCATTGTGAGAACATGATTCATTATATATATATATATATATATATATATATAAATGAACCTTCTCAAAGAAGAAAGACGCCAGAACACAGACATTTCCATGCAAAAAACTATTGGACTGAAAACATAACTCATACGAAGATGTCACAAATCGATTTGACCCTGCGTATGCACTAGGAAAAGAATGATCAAACTGTATACAGAGAATGGTTACCTCAACTTACCTTAAAACTCTATGTTGGTACATAAGTAACACAAACAAAATCTGTTTTTGTCCACAGTGGATGTATCCAAACATTGACATGATTTTTTAAAGGATGTTTAATTGTGACCTTTTGTAGTATTTATTATTTGGGTATTTTTGCTTTCAATAACTAAAAGTTTGGTTTTGGATTGCATCCCACTAAGCAAAGGAGAAGTCCTCTGTGGCTCTATATCTGACCTAATGAAACAAAACATAAAAATGTATACGAGGAAAATTTTGCGTTTACAAGTGCACTCACATTTATGATAACCTGTATATTGCAAGCTATATTATATGGCTTGGAATAAGTTTTCTATATACATAGACTTGATTGATGAACATTTGTTGTAATTATAATTACTCTCTAATTATTCAAATGTTTTTGGCCAGCTTCGTGTGCAACAGATGTAGCATTCCAGTGTTTTGATGGCAAGTGCATAGCAAAAGATCGTAAGTGTGACAATAATGTCGACTGTTCAGGCTTCTTCAAAGAGGATGAGCCACAAGCATGTGTGAAGGATAGTGCCCAATCCTGTCTGACGTGGAGGTTGCGGGGCTTCACATCAGGAAAATATTACATAAACCCCGGCAAAAGGGGTAAGCTGTTTTAAGCTGTTTTTATGTTTGATACCTTTGACGAAGAGTTCACAATTATACTAGGTTGACTGATAAGCTCAAGATATTCGGATGCTGGAATTAGAGACGCTATTGCTTATGGTATGTACTACAAAGTTTGGCATCTTCTCAAAGTTTGCTAATTAATGTGTTCAGAGAAAAACGCTACATCAGTTTAAAGTATTTTTTTAAAAAACACATTGTAAGTCTGCTTGTGATCGAAATACACCTGCAAATTTGAACTTTTGCGTGCAACATATTGCTTGTGCAGGTCATATTTACTTTGCCATGCTCAGTCCATGTAATCAGTATGTTAATTCAATACATCTTGTTTAATAACGATATAGTATAGAAACATATTGCTTCATTTAAATTTGAATAAAAACAACCGTACAGTCATGCAGTTATTCGGACTGTTTATCCTCAAATGTATATCAGTGATTACAACATATTGATAAGTATGGGGTACAAATAGTTTTTTTTAAAGACCATGCACTGCTGTACATTCTCAATTTGAGGTATTGGGGTAAAAGCTCTGTATTAAAGGGAACATCGGGCTGAGTGTAGAAACTTTGAGGTTCACAGCGTTAATATAGTTTCAAAAATGTGTCTTCACCTTAAAATGATACTACAGGCACTGTGGTAACAATTACATTTGCTTCTTAAGGTCGAATGCAAGTTGAATGTGACATGACGTCATATTCAGAGCAGGTTGTTACCATTATACATCACAACAGTGAAGAGTTACAACATGTGCAAGGCTACGAAGATTATTCCTCCTACAAAAGACACGTAAAATATTTCCTAACCAAAGCTCAACTGACTGCAGTTAAGCAAGCGTCAGACAGGTATGTATATATATATATATATATATATATATATATATATATATATATATATATATATATATATATATATATATATATATATATATGTGTGTGTGTGTGTGTGTGTGTGTGTGTTTGTGTGTTTGTGTGTGTGTATCGATCTTGCAAAGGCAAAGTATTAAATAAAATAAATGGCATATGCTTCTGTCTGGCATAAATACACATTTACACTCATGGAATATATCTTTTATCTTTGAAAGTAATGGCACCATCTAGGTTATCTTGTTTCTGGACTAACAGATGAATTTTAGATGTAAAATCACTCTGAAGTGTATTGGCTATTGTAATTTAGTAAATATGTATATATATATATATATATATATATATATATATATATATATATATATATATATATATATATATATATATATATATATATATATATATATATATATATATATATATTATGATATTCAATTTTTTCGATAGTTCCACTAAAAGACGTGAATGTGTTCCAAATATGAAATTTGTGGGCAAACCCCTGTATTTTTATGTATTAAATGACCTCTGTGTTAATTGCGTCAGCTGTGAGCAGTTCATGAGCATAGAATGCTATAACGCTACAACTGCTGGACATGACGAATACTGGGTTGATCTTCATGGAGACAGGAACAAGTATAAGCAAAATAAACGAAATCAGTGTAAATGCTTTCTGGATCAAGTATGCCAACTGAAAAAATCAAACTCGGCTAGGTAAGTTATATTACAAGCAGCAAATCCTTGATAATGGCGCATAACAAAATACCACTTAAAAGATAGATCGATGTGGAATTCCAGATTCAAAACAATAATGTATGTTGTCTCTTGCTTACAATTGGCTTTATTCTTCAATAATCTTCAAAACTCGGCTTCAAAAGTGTTTCAAAAGCACTTGTACTCAGTTTTGTGTGGCAAACACATGTAATAAGCAGATATTTTATAGCAAAATGCCCGAATGCATCATTTAACTATTTTAAAATAAATCCAAGATATCTGAAATTGGAGTTAATGGTTTGCATAAATACTGATATTCTAAAGTGAAACATTTTAGGATGGACCAGTTATATATATATATATAATATATATATATATATATATATATATATATATATATATATATATATATATATATATATATATAAGGTACCGATAGAAGGATTCTACGGCCGTCTGTATTTTCTTCAAATATATATATATATATATATATATATATATATATATATATATATATATATATATATATATATATATATATATATATATATATATATATAATTATATATCTATAGATAGATAGATAGATAGATAGATAGATAGATAGATAGATAGATAGATAGATAGATAGATAGATAGATAGATATCATAAAAACAGACTTTCATTATATTCTATTTCGAAGATGTTAAACTCGTGTTACTTGCACAATCGCGACATATGCCGTTAAAAATAGATCCGGGACATCACTTTATAACGGCTTCACACTCTTGTATTATTTAAATAATGACTCTCAATATATAAAGCTTTGATGCCAATTCTGTTAAAATCCGTATAATTATCATTCTTGATAGAATCGTCATAGCTCGACCAAACCTCTATAATTTGGGTCTTTTCATCAGGTACCTTTCTATTCAACTTCGGTTGATACTTTTGCTGACAATTTTTTTCTCTCTCTTTCAATATCTCAATCATGTTTTATAGAATAAAACTGGCATATCCAGAACTCATGATCTTTTTGGTACTTTTGCCCGTGTGATCACTGACTTACAGTTGATGGGTTCCAGCTAAACATATTTCCTGTTGATCTGGGATACTTTTTTCTCACATGCTCGACAGAAGTGCGTAAATGATATTTTTACGTTAACATTCATTGTTGTTTAAATTTTCAAATGTAGTGATGTCCCAGGTGTGTTCAAATTAATACTGTCTCCAAGTCTTAATTCCTATTTCAGGTTTTTGTTTCGGATTCGAAGCTGGTGTTAATGGAAAGCTTTTCAGATTTTTTTCATGGGTATCCAGCTGTAAGGATTTAATTGCCCTGAGTAATTTATGTATGGGTTGATTTCTCAAAATATTCATGGAAACCATGAAGATATTTTATTACACTTGGTTTCAGCCTGTTTGATTTGTCTCAATTAACTTAAGTTTTGTTTAATGATCATTGTAAACAACTTGTGACGAAAGATCAGGATTTCCAGTCTTCGTTCTTTTCCTTTTTCTGGATCTTCCGTTATTGTACAAATTCTGAGGGCTTGACTGATCCGTCCACTTATATAATTCGCCAGCATTCCCAACATTTTAGGCCTTCCCAACCATTTGCCATCTTAAATTAAAAATTTGGATGCAATCCGTTGAAATATTGATGGACTTTTCCTCATTCTCCTGATGAACCTGTGAAATTATTGTAATTTAATAAGGGTTTCCAAAGCGATATAAATTGATTCATATATTACCCATAAATTCTTCCTCTAGAGTTGTGAAGTTGCATTTTTAGTAACCAAATTTGACTCTTAAGTGTCTTGTGTCTTGGTGTGCATTTGGTAGCCATGATACACCCTTTCTTTTGTAGTTAGCCCTGTCCATCAAAGGATAAGATGCCTGTTTTTTAATTTTTCAAAAGTGAAAGATAAACCATCCCAGGTGAAATCACTGATAAATATGCATTGTTGTGCCTGGACTCTTGTTCAGCCAAAAAGAAAACCCCCAATTTTCCTAATTCATGTGGGTAGTTGCCATAGAGACTTACCGCATCAAAATTTTTCAAAAACCTATTTTAATATTTTCCTCTTGTTATTTTATTTAATACGTTAATGGCATCACGGACTTAAGTGCATGTATGATTTAAACATAGTTTACAATTTCTGTCTTTTAACATACTCAGTCTACCTGTTGCACATGCTGGTCTGGCTACAATGGGTCTGAATTTCCGGTCAGATGGTCTGATTTATGTGCAAATGTTTATCATCTGTTCTTTCTGTCGCTTTTTTTTCAGTCTAATCAGAATTCTGTGACCTTTGGCAATCCATAAAAATTACTGGCTTTTGTGTTCAAAATTTCCAATGCAACTCCTTTCATTCTGCTTGATATATTATAGGTAATTCGTAACCTACAAAATTGACGAAATATATCTTTTCCCTTGCTGCACTTATCTTCATAGTTTCCTCATATTCTGCAGCATTGAGAATATCCTCATAATTTGTCCAGTGAAATCAGCTTTATTCCCTGTGTTTTTCATGGGCAGGCGCAAATTTATGCTCCTTGTTCAATAGAGAAATATGTCCCTTCGTTAAGAGTTTAGTGAATAAATTCATAACTAACTTTTGGTATGTAGTCCCTTTGTTTGTCTTTGGATATACCCATGGGGGTCTAATACATGTGTGGTTATTGTGAGGAATAAAAAATTTCTGGATACCGCTTTTCTGTGTTTGTTATGGGGTATTGGTCACTGTTATAATTGTTTGTTCAGTTCCTTATTTCTCTGCCTTCATAGTTCCGTTTCTTGGACTTGTTATTTTTTTTTTTTTTTTTTTTTGGTACAAGGGAGGGGTCGGTCTCTCAAAAGAGAAATCTTCCCGACTTGTCATTGCACAATCAGTGTCCACCGATCTGCCTACTTACTGGTATGCAGGGTAACGTATTTCGTATCTCTTTGCAAAAGTACATCTTTTTCTTGCAACACTGATTTTTTTATCTGCCGTTTTTTTCCCTTTATCCCTCTGTGTTTTTTTTGTTTTTTTTTGCTACTGGTTTAACCTTGGGTTAATTGGATATAACGGGAGGGACTGCTGCCTAGGCAGTGCAGAGGTCCAAATCCTGTTTTTCTGAGAGCTTTATGTTACATTTGGCCGCAGATGAGTGTGCGATTTCACAGCACCAACATTTGCTTCCTCATTGTGTGTGCCTGTCTTTTAGGTCAAATTGATACAAATTCTTTCATGTATATCTGTAGCTGTAGAGCTGTAGCCACAACACTGTAATCTCTTGCAAATTGTGGTAAATACTTATGAAACTGGTCGGTTCTTGTATGTGGTACGGCTCTGTTCCATGAAGTCCTTCAAAAGTAATTTGTCTATTAGTTCATCCAAATACACTGTGTTAAGGCGACATTTCGGCCATTGCGAAGTATAAAAACTTATATTCTCAAGTACTGTTGCCCGTTTCTCGTTCATATCCACTAAGCAATCAATCTATGCACTCCTCTCTCTCTCTATCTCTCTCTCTCTCTCTCTCTCTCTCTCTCTCTCTCTCTCTCTCTCTCTCTCTCTCTCTCTCTCTCTCTCTATATATATATATATATATATATATATATATATATATATATATATATATATATATATATATATATTGGCCTGAACAATACCACACAGCTGAGTCCGATATTTTTCGGCAATAGTATGTTGTCCCCGTTTTGTATTGGTTTGAAACAGCAGCTGAGCCTCCAGTTATTTTGTCCATGTATTCTTTAAATACCTCTCTATTCTGGACACTTTGCATAAATTACGAGCAAGGGTCAAGCAGGTCATTCTTTTATATGCCAATCCCAATTAATGATTCACAGATGCTGATACTAGCATAGTTTAGGAGCCTATATTTTCACTTTACATTGTCCATGCATTCGCATTGAGCATGCATTCTTACAGCAGTGGCACAACGCCAAAGAAATCTACGGCTCCAAACATATTGCTTCCAGGGCAAGCATTTTCATTTTACGTTTGCTATGATTTTCCGTGCAATTATTATTTCCATGGATTAGTTGTATTTATTTGTTAGTTCTATACATCAAGGACTCTCATGAAATTATGATGATCACCACCACCACCACCACCACCACCACCACCACCACCACCACCATCATCATCATCATCATCATCATCATCATCATCATCATCATCATCATCATCATCATCATCATCATCATCATCATCATCATCATGATTTTGCCACGGTCTTAAATATTAATTTCACACCAACATTGTTAAATGGCGAGGACATTAGTTTCGTGCAACAAATTGTTACGCCATTATCCCAATTTGTATTCCCCTCCTAAGTGACACATAAATGACCACTCGTGAATAACTAAAATCAATAACTCCCTACAGATTGTATGTACTTCAGTCAATGATTCATGTCATCTATGAGTTTCTGTGCCGCTACACATTTAGTTTTCATTGCCACTAAGTGCAACCTTTTTTCGTTTAAATGAACACGCATACCACTTGCTTTCAAATTTATTTTATCACCGTATTAAAGACCAGACATGACATTTTAGTCCACACAGATTATGAAATAGCGGTAGTAATTTATTGACACAAACAGGACAATTAATACAACATGTCAACACGCGACCATACTTTATACTTTACAACAAATTATTTCATATATGATGAATTGCTGGTGTATGGGTTTTTGACTTTAATAATGCATCGTGAGTAAAACAGTAGCTGTCTTTCATACCTAATGCAGATACCACAGACTGGAAGGGACCACTATTTTGAACTCGTTAACTGGTTTTCGTTATCCCTAGCTGCCTTCACGCTGTGATACTAGGCCAGTATCAAAGTGGCTCGACTTCCAGGGAAACATATATTATCTTGAAATTAAAAGTTCCATTGATCATCAAAGAAAATTTTTTGCTGTCAACAGTTTCCAGGATTCGAGTTCCTCGTGCTGCTGTGCATGGCACTTAACTTGCATCGTTCCACTTACAAGTGGTGTTCAGGATGCATGGCCAGCACTCATTCATATGCCAATTCATGTAAACCAATTACTTTTTGTAATATGATTTTGTTTCATAAGACCTACTTTGAAAACAAGCCATCCGCCAATCAAATTATTTTATCTGCCATAACGTAACATTGTATACCATAAAAATACTTTGGTCACACTGTCTCAGAAAGTGTCTTTTTCTTCGTATTCTCGTTTGTCTCTCTTTTCCTTGTTAAAGCGTATATAATATGGCACCGTACTTCACATTTGAAACTATAAACTGAAAAATCATCTCTAATTGACTCTGAAACTTGCCTTCACAGATGTTCCTGTGCAGATAGAATAGGCAATGGGAAGGATATGGGTTATCTACGGAACACCAAACAACTGCCTGTTATGATGTTTACACTTGGCGACACAGGCAACTATGACGAATATATTCTTCACGTGCTTGGTCCATTGAGGTGCTACAAAAGTAAGTATTTGGGGGGGGGGGGGAGTGGGATGTGATCGCACTGAGTAGTGTGGACTAATCGTAGTATTCGGCCATAACCCGTCAATATCATAGTCGACAATCAGTCCAAGTAGAAAGCAGCTCAAATCTTGACAAACCCATCGACATGAAGATCACCAGATAGTACACCAACAACACTGGATTATCCGCAAGCAATAGATTATCAATTGAATATCTCAAGAGGATAAGTTGTCGTATTGATAATAGGAAATTAACAACCGGCATGAAAAATAAAAGCAGACAAGAGTTTTCTAGAATACTAGAGAAACCGCACCAAACACAGATCAAACAAGAACAACCCAAGATTAAAACACTTCTGTCATCAAACCACCCAGGTGAAAAGCCGCAGGTTCAAGGTAGATAATACCAACAATTGTATGATATTTTGTGCATCGGGTAACTAATATGAAATGCAGTATGAAAGGTACATCTCGTCCCTGACTTGCCACTAATTTGCTTAATGACAGCAACTCTCAGGTATGAGAAATATCTTATCTTTTCTCATACACCTAGATTATAAAATGTCCACTACAAGTATCAAGTTTTTACATTTGGCTACATCATTTAGTAGCATCTCAAATCCACCTGAAATGTATGCATAATTTTTCGTTTTTAGGCAGAAACTGCAAAAACAATTTCTTTAATTTCATTTTCGAACGTCCCTGCTTGAAGTTTGAAAAAAATGTTATTTGAAGAGAAAGTGTTCTTTACTGATGCTTCATACGCGATGCTTAGTAGGTCATCATACCTAAATATCAACTTGAAACATTTCTCATGAAATGTCGTCTCTGTTAGCAGCTTTACAGGAAACGTTTATTCACAGTAAAGTAAGTATAGCTTGGACAAAAGAGGTGCCAGATGATTCCCATTACATTACCAATTGTCTGGCTAGAGTTAAAATCTCCAAAATTGACGTATAAAGTATCAATCGAAAAGTTCAGCAACTCACCAATTGATCATGTTGAAATGCTGACTGCGCATCCCTCACGTCATTACCAAAGTATCTTTTACCTGTATAAGATATGATCATTCTTCAAAAATAATTTTTCTCATTTTCTTTAATTCAATGAGAAACTGCTGACATACTTTAAAATCGGAATGAGCAATGGTAGTGACTAAAGTGGAGAAGTCCCAAGATGAAAACTGTTGAAACCAAAATGATTATTTGTACCATTAAATGGTCTAACAACATCTTCTAATTCAATAAAATTCAAAGCCTGCTAATAGCAGAAGATATCTCTATCTGACCACAGTAATTAAACTAAAATTGTTGTATCTTTTTTAGCCCATTAGACAATCAAACTGACAAATCTTGAGTAGAATATGATTGAACATAAATGACGAGAGTCAAAAAGGTGGTAGAGAACCCACCAATCTTACTAAGCCTGCAGGTTAAAACAGGGCTTCTCATTGTGCTTACAGAATATGATAGGACAGAAGCAAAGTTAATGTGCAAGAATGGACAGTCCTACTTTCCACAGCAACACTGTCTATACGATAAGGATCAATATGGAATATTGAAGGGATGCCGGGATGCAACACATCTCCAAAAATGTGGTAAGTGTTTTGTTTAAAACTACAAGTGGGTCAAATGAGTAATTTTATAATCATGGAAATGACATTTGAGATTATTTACATTCAAATATCTTTTTACAATTATGTTTCTACATTTATTTGTTGATACTGCAAATCTGACTTGTGGTATATATGCATATAAAAAAACATAATTAGGTGATGAGAAAAAAAAAAATCTAAAACTGATACATTTTACCACACAAATGTTTGACACCTGACAAAAGCGCCTTAACAACAGAGTGGTTGAATTGATGGTCAGGTATTGGCTACCTGTAAATCAAATAGATCCCCTTTTCCAATCACAATATCTCTTTATAATTTTACTTTACAATTTTATCCTCAAAATAAAGATGTAGGAGCATGAATTAAAGGCAAAATTAAGGTCGTGTGCATAGCGCAACTTGCTTCAAGTTTGCTTATTGCGTTTGGTGCATAGTGTGATCACTCATAATCCCTCCACACCCAAAACATATCTTGTGATCATGAAGAGTCTTTTCAACTTGTTGTTAAACCTACCGAGTCTGGTATGTTACAAGTTAACGTAAAGACATCATTTAACCAAAGTTGATGAAAGGAGGGAAATATTTGGCGTTGGTTCAAACATGTTTACAGTAGTGTTACAAAATCGGGCATGTAACGAAAGGTGGATATCATTAACGTTCACAATCACCAGACACATTCATATGTAAATATTATTTCAGGAATCAAAAAGCTACAATTCGGCGCAAAGCATGCTAAATAAATCATCAATAACAGAAAAGTAAACCGGTATTTTTTGTCGACTTTATTTAAAAACTGCGATATCAAAGCAAAACGAAAGTGAGTAACAGTCCATAATCTATAGCTATATCTGCATTTCACAAGACTAGGCTTCTTCAGATCATTTTGTGAACCTACATGTATCTCTATTTGGCTGAGTTGACGGAAAACAACTTGTTTCTGCAGCAAATGTAATTCATTCATTCATTCTTTCATTCATTAATATTGCAAACAGGCAAGTAGCCAACGAAATACATAAAGAAGAAATATAGCTGATGTCTTGAATATCATTTTGGTGCCATCAACCATGACCAGCATTGAATGGGTAAACATTTATTATAGTTACATTCCTTACAGCTAACATGACCTGCCCTGAATTCTTCTCTAAGTGTACAGGCACATACTGCATACCAGACCGAATGATATGTGATAATTCGAGAGACTGTCCACATGGAGAGGATGAAGTCAAATGTGGTAAATATGGTCACCCGAAAGAAAAACAACCCTGATAAGCTATGTTCAGTATGCCACAAGACTGAAGTTTGCTAACTCGTTTTAGGTGAATTAAAGTGTGTGTGTGTGGGGGGGGGTTGTTTTTTTTTTTTTGTATTGTTTTGTTTTTGTTTTTGTTTTTTTTTTTGTTTTTGTTTTGTTTTGTTTTTGTTTTTGTTTTGTGTGTTTGTGCTTTTTTCAAATGAGAATATCTAAGATTCAGTGTTAGGTAAAATTAGCTCAGAGAGTGGAGTCTATTGTTTCACTTCCTCATTTGGCCACTTATTGGATATGATGATTTTACCCATTCTTGACCCAATATTCTGTGTGCTCTCTAGTGTTAGTACCTACACCTGCCCTTGTATCCACGGCTACACTTTTGCTGCACACAAAATGCCTGATTCACAAATCAAAACCAGTATGAGTTCTGGTCCAGAAAATAGAGGACTTCCCCATGTATTTTTTTTTTTTTTTTTGGAAACATTTTGGGGATATTTTTTATTGGAATGAAGTGTTTACCTCTGTTGCCTTTACAGCAGGTGTTGTGTGGTGGTGTGTTTTTGTCTGCCGTCGGCGTTAGTGGGGTTCAACCTTGGGTACTTTTCTACCAAATATGGACAAATGGTTACGCTTTGTTGGTTTTAGAATTTTTATGATTTTATGTTTTTGTGTGTGTGTGTGTGTGTGTGTGTGTGTGTGTTTGTGTGTGTGTGTGTGTGTGTGTGTGTGTGTTTGTGTGTGTGTGTGTGTGTGTGTGTGTGTGTGTGTGTGTGTGTTTGTGTGTGTGTTCATGTTCATGTTTTGGCAAAATTACCAACATTTGTCACCAGAACAGCTCGGCCAGTTACGCCGACATACAATACATATGCTCCTGGTGACACAAGACCATAATTCGTTAAACATTTTTTTCTTTTTCTCAGTTTTAATGCATTTTTGTATTTCCATCATAGTCCACTTTTTCTCTTGAACCGTTCTACAGATGTACTGAAACGTTTGGGAAAGGTACCTTGTTAAAAGGTCAAACAAATTTTCTATCACGTAGTGATGCAGTGTTTCTCTCATTGACAACATATGTTTTTATTTGGGTATTTGTCACTCGATGCATGCATCTGTTCCTTAAATTTTCATTTTTAGTATATTTTTCGAACATTTCATTTTTGAAGCCGTTTGGCTTATTGCTTCAAATTACACGGGAACACCACTGGGAAAAAGCAGACTAAAGTGGGACGGATTTTGATTACAGGTTGAATTGCAAGCTTGGTCAAGTTATTTTCACTAAAGGTATTCGATGAACATCGACTTCAACATTGAGAATAATAAATGCCTTCTCGTTTGCTTGTACTGCTACATTTAGTTGTTTCTTTCAATTTATTGGTCACGAAATGTTGATGTTTTAGAATGAATAGTATATATAAATGTGGATACTTCGGAATGTCTAAAGAAATGAATACTAGGCAAACCCAAGAGCCACATTATACACATTCTTTGCTGTTTTTCAATAAGTACACTCCCATATAGATACCTTTATGTATCCCAATTGTAGCAATCAAACCTTAGGTGCACTATATGAATAAAACCGAATGACACTACTGAACCTATTCTACTTCACACCTCGTCGGAAAAAAGGAAATGTAAAACTGCTTCATACTTCATGTGCAACACTGGAACGCACTTTATGTAAAACTTTTACGTATGCTTATAGAGTCCTTTTCGTGCCCTGGAATGTACAAGTGTCGTAAAAGAAACAACTGCCTGCCACTAAGCCAGCGATGTGATGGGGAGATTCATTGTCCTCTGAAGGACGATGAGTGGTTATGTGACATCAGGTGTCCCTTGAACTGCATATGTGTTGGCTACGAGTACCAGTGTGCTAAGGCAAATCTTAGCCTTATACCAGCTGAAATTTCGTCAGAAGCTCGTAGACTAAACCTGTCACGTAATGTAATTGTGACAGATGCCAGAACATTTTCAAGGTTTGCCTATTTGTCTGAATTAGATTTGTCCTTCAATAATATTTCGTATCTCCAACCAAGGATTTTTGCTAGGTTGTCGAATTTATATGCACTTGATCTCTCATACAATAAGTTTGTTATGTTGTCGAATGGTACATTCATTGGCCTAAACAATCTCGTTATTCTAAATTTGGAAGGTAATACAAGACTTAACCACCTACGACCTGGCGTGTTTCATGGCTTGTCAAAACTTCCAAGTCTTTCGTTGAAAGCTTTGTCTGTTAGGAAGTTAGAGTCTCATACATTTGATGGTTTGTCTGCCCTTGAGCACCTTGATGTATCTGATAATAAGATTGCATCTGTATCAGATGGTTCATTTAAAGGCCTTCTTAACTTAAAGGGACTGAATATATCTAGCAATGTAATTGAGGACTTTTCTAAAGTGATGTTTAGAGATGTTAACAAATTGACCTACTTGCAATCTGATGACTTTAAATTTTGTTGCTTTGCCGAATGGGTGACAGAGGGTAACTGCCTTCCCCAAAAAGACGAGTTTTCGTCATGCGATGATCTCCTCCGCAATAACATACTCAGAATAGCCCTGTGGATCCTGGGAAGTCTAGCCTTCCTAGGCAATTCTTTGGTTTTTGTCTGGCGCCTATATAAGAAGGATACAATCAGAGTTCCAGGTTTCTTGGTAGCGAATTTAGCTTTTGCAGATTTTTTGATGGGGATATATCTCATATCTATTGGTAGTGTTGACACTATGTACAGAGGAATATATATAGAAAACGCGCAGAAATGGATGCATAGTGCTTGGTGTCAGCTACTTGGTTTTATTGCCACCGTTTCAAGTGAGGCATCAGTGTTAAGCCTTTGTGTAATAACTGGTGATCGCTTCAGAAATATTGTGTTTCCGTTCAAGGGAAAACCATTGAACATGAAAAATGTCAGCATAGTGATGGCAGTTATATGGGCTTTAGTATTTTTTCTTGCTGCAATTCCTGTTCTACCTCTAAAATACTTCTCTGGACGATTTTATTCCCGATCAGGAGTGTGTGTATCGCTCCATATTACCATTGAAACTACACCTGGTTGGGAGTACTCTGTAGCAATTTTCCATGGTTTGAACTTCGTCACGTTTGTGTTCATATGTGCTGCCTATGGATATATATACCATGTGATTAAGGCATCTGGATCTGCAGCTGGAAGTGACCAGAGAAAATCTGACCTGGCAGCGGCCAGAAAAATGACCTTTATTGTTTTGACTGATTTCTGTTGTTGGATACCTATAAACCTTATGGGTAAATATAATTCATCAGTCAATCGCATTAAAACATTTTTTCAGTTATGAAACAGTTAATTGCGTATACTTTGATTACAACTTAAGTTATCTTTTATCATGTAAGAGTGTTAATCAAAGATGTCAACATAATCGAGGTAATGCATTTTTGTTGGTGATATGAAAACTATAATGTGTTTCTACACGGTTATTGGCCGTGTCTGATTTAAAAAAGGTATCACAGATTTTCTTTGTCGTTACTGACGGAGCTGTTGTACGATTTGTAACACTATACAGAAAGGCTTTTTGGAGTCCAAGTCTGGATTAAGCTAAGGTAAAGTTAGGTAAGAACAATCAACGGGTGATCGTAGCCGCACATGGGGGCAGTAATATGACAAACCTGCACAGAACTGGGCTCTTGTACTTCATTGTATGGGATCGCCCATGTCCTCACAGTCATTTAACTACACTAAAAGGTGGAACTCCAGCTAACCTTTGATGCCACAGATTTTGTGGTGATTGTTTCTAATGAATATTAGTTTTGTTTTAGGAGTTTTGGCCCTTAGTGGTACTCTCATTCCAGGCGAGGTATATGCATGGACTGTTGTATTCCTCTTACCTGTCAATTCGGCCGCCAATCCAATTCTGTATACCATTTCATCAGTAAGACTGCTTCAGGTAAGAGTGGCATTTACATTGGCATCTGTTCTGTGTGTGAACTTTATCATTTTTGGTCTTCACAAATACATGGATATGTGCCATTATAATAATAGTGTAACATTGATGTTTTGTGTTTCAGTACTGTTTTAGAAAAGGTGACAATATTGAAACATCTGCAAGTGCCGTTAAACGATCACAGAGTAAGTAAATTTATCAAGCATTTTACTTTCTTTAAAACTCAAGGGCAAAGAGTTAGTATCTGTTAATTACACTTTATAACTAGTTTTACTTTTGGAGTCTGGAGAGCCTGTTTTTTAGTATCTCGATGTATACTATTAGGTGATCCAGAATAAATAAATATGTTTAAATTAAATTAAATTAAATTACTTTTAGTGTGAAAGTTTGGTAGACTGGTTAACACATAAATACTTTGATCAGAGCAGAATGAAAACGTCAATTCATTGCATGAACAATGTGCATTTTGAGCACAAATCATTCAGAACAAACTTGGTCGACTTAATGTGAATTCTGATTTTGGACCATTTAAATGATATCTCTGGTACGTGCACCAAAGTCTGAAGAATGAGATACCAATAAAGCTGCGTAAAACAATACATTTAGAATAAGCACATGTGTGCCATAAGAAGACAATTTTACAATCGAATTAAGAACATTTTATTGACGCATAATTCATTCCTGAAGTCATAATTTCTTATTTATATCAGCTACAATTTTTGGCGAAATGAAAACAATACTTGTATATGGATAAGTGTCCAGGTTCTCATCAAATTGTGAGATTCTTTAATCTCTAACTTTGAATTCAGTAAGTGCCCCACTAAGATAAATAAATAAATAAACAAACGAAGATGTATGTTAATAAGTAAGTAAATAATAAATAAATAGATAAATAAATAAATAAATAGATGAATAAATAGATAGATAGATAGATAGATAGATAGATAGATAGATAGATAGATAGATAGATAGATAGATAGATAGATAGATAGATAGATAGATAGATAGATAGATAGATAGATAGATAGATAGATAGATAGATAGATAGATAGATAGATAGATAGATAGATAGATAGATAGATAGATAGATAGATAGATAGATAGATAGATAGATAGATAGATAGATAGATAGATAGATAGATAGATAGATGAAATTACTGATCAAATAAATAGTTAAAATGATAACCTTTGTCAAGGTCTGACTTCAAAGATTACCATAATATATTTGTTATACAGACACACATTTGGTTGGTTTCAACCATACTAATGACAATTCCAGGTGGCATATTTTAGGGTTCAAAGTATATTCAACTCTATTCATAAGCAGCATTCATGTCGCTGGAGAAATAGGACGAGCCACAGTATGGAGGGTGGGACTGACTGCTGATACTGGAAAAGCCGCCCAGCTGACACTGTTGATGTTAATTTGACTGTCTTCTCATTGGAATATCACGTTTTTATACATCCATTAGAGCCTGCAATGCTATGTGGAGAGAGAGAGAGAGAGAGAGAGAGAGAGAGAGAGAGAGAGAGAGAGAGAGAAAGAGAGAGAGAGAGAGAGAGAGAGAGAGAGAGAGAGAGAGAGAGAGAGAGAGAGAGAATGTAAACATGCAAGATGGGTAACATGCAAGATGGGTAAGAGTGTGTTGAGTGGCAGAGAAGGAAACCCACACAATGAACCTCTATTTAAACGCTTACAAGAATGCCTAGAGAAATTACAGGCTAGTGGCGAAATCGTGAGACCACAAAATAAAAGTGAACAACATGAAAGTAATGGTTCACAAAATATAGAAGTCGCCAGCAGTTCTTAATGTATATGTATATATCTTTATTATACTGACTTGTACTATACATAGTCACAATCATTTGTGTATTATTATAAAGAATATTTTAAAGTACCCAGCCCTTTGGGCTTATAAGTCAGTTTTAAAGAATATAAATAATCAATATGTGCAACACAATATCAAAACAGGGATAATATCGTATACAAAAATGTATACACATCAATTTGGTTTATAAAGAGTTTCTGACCTTCGACTCCAACAATTTTCAATAAATTTACCGAATAAGAAGATATTATTTTCCATTACGTATTTCAGTTTCTGTACATCGGGAAGCTGAGAGAAATCCGGATAGCGTAATATAATGCTTCGTACAAAATTATCTCTCAAGTCATTATATAGAGGGCACGAAAACACAAAATGTAACTCATGCTCAATATTATGAGTACATAAATCACATATGCGGTCCTCTATTGCCAGCCTTCTGTACCGACCAGTTTCAATTTTAAGTTGTAGTATCCCTAAACGTAATTGAGCAATTAAGGATCGTTGCCTCCTACTAATTGGGACTTGAACATACTTTTCTGTAGTAAATGTCTCTTTAAATAAAATATAGGTCCGTAATTTTGGTTTTGACGCTATTGACAATTTCCAGTTATTTTCTTCTAAAATGTTTATTTTTTGATCTAATACTCTAAGATCAGATGCTCTTATCATTGAATATATCATCATATCCCACCTGATCTAATATAGACTGAACTTCAGCAGACCAGTTTCGATTACACAAATTATAGTCCCAATTAAACACCTTTTTAGTGAGACGGTCATCTTCCATATTTAAAAGTCTGTTCCACAGCTTCATAATACAAACAAAATTTCTATACTTTATACTTCTCCATCCCATATCTCCACGTAGTCCAGGTATTGGGGCTTTACTGTGTGTTCCTAAGAAATATCTTATTGCCCGATTTTGAACCCGATCTAATTCTTCAAAATCTTTCCCACCCCAAACTCCTGAACAATACTGTAAAATAGGTAAAACTCCAGATTCATATAAACATGTGAATGTCTGAAAACCAATATTTTTAACAGTTTTAAATTTATTAATAACAACACCTAAAGCCCGTCCACCTGAACTTGCCAAAACATCGGCATTTTCTTTATACTCTAAATATTCATCAAAGATGACCCCTAAATATTTGTACTTTGCGACCAGGTCAACTGTTTTACCATACATATGGAAATTGTAAGTAGTTTTTCTGGCCCTTTTCCGTCTAAAATGCATTACATTTGATTTTGAAAGATTTACCTTCAATAACCATTTATCACACCAATTCTGCATGAATGTTAACATCTGTTGTAAATTATCCTCATTTTCTGAGAATAAAACTAAGTCATCTGCATAGAGCAACGAGCATATATGCAAGTCTTCTATATGTATTCCCAGCTGTTGCTGATTGAGCTGTACTACAAGGTCATTAATAAAAGAATTAAATAAACAGGGAGATAGAACGTCTCCTTGACGAACTCCATGTTTTGTATTAAACCATGGCGTTTGATAAAGGGATAACTGAATAGACGCTGAAGTATTAGAATATAAGGATTTGATGGCAAAATACAATTTGCCGCTTATATTATATTGAAGAAGTTTATAAAAGAGCAAATCACGGAAAATACGGTCAAATGCCTTTTCTTAATCGATAAAGGCAACAAATGTAGGATTATTATTAGTAAGTCGATTTCGAATTATAGAATTTAAAACAAATACATGATCTTCACAGGATCTCCCTTTACGAAAACCGTTTTGTTCATCTACGAAAACATCAACATTTTCAAAGTAATCAGTTATTCGGTTATTTAGAACTCCAGAATAAATTTTACTGGTGCATAATAATAAGCTTATCCCTCTATAATTCATTGGTAAATACGGGTCTTTTGAAGCACCTTTGGGAATCGGATTTATGATGGCTTTTAACCATATTGAGGGCGTGAGCCCATAAAGAAAACATTTATTAAATAATACAGTTAATGCTAACGTCACAGAATTGTCTTTCAACATCTCATTTGGTATAATATCTGGTCCTACAGCCTTTTTAGACTTTAATTTGTTAGTAACCCTTCTTACCTCATCAAATGTAATTTCTCTGTTTAAGATATCTTCCTCATCATCCGGGAAACGAGCTGTTTCTTCATACTCGATTAAATTATCTTTTATTTGTTGCAAAAATTGTAGCGAGTGATCCCCTAAATCCCCCACATTATTATATAACCTTGAAAATTCTTCAACCCATTTACCACTAACTATATCTGGATCTGATGTAAGTGCACCTGTTAAATCATAAACTTGATCAATATTAGCTTTCTTTTTACGAGGTCCTAACTTTTTTATATGTTCCCAAAACTGTTTTGGGTCCCTATCAGAAAAGCTCTCTATTTCATCAACAATATTTTTATTATATAATTTTTCAGCTTTACGAAGACTTTTATCAAATTTGTGACGTGCATCTTTAAACCTTGCATGTAACAGATTCTTGACATTTCGGTTTCTTCCATTATATTTGTGAAATTCAACCTCTGCAGCATGCATGTCTTTCCAAAGAGAAGTCAATCCATCTGTCCAGTATGGTTTATACACTTTAAATTTCCTTTTTACACCCTTAGAGGCGCATTTATAGGGTACATTAGTATTCATTTCTTTTATTAGTACATTGCAAAAAATATTATATGACTCGTCAATATCTCTTTGGTTGTTCTGCAACCGTTGAAACCTCTCTATAATACTCAAAATAGCTTGTCTCCAAATAAGATTATTTCTGAACTGGACCGATGACTTATCAAAATAATACCACTTCGGTTTATTGATAGTGCCATACTAACTAAAACGATCGGAAAAAAACAAGAACCGCAGACATCCATGATCAATATCCGTCAGCTCTCCGTCAAATGAGCAGAGTCGAAATACAGAGGTCAATGGTAGACATAACAAAAAATTAATCATGTTATCAGAGAATGAATATAACATGCAGTATAAAGGGAAATGTCGTTCTTCGGACTTGAGACTTGTACTAACAAACGTTGGTAATTTAAATCGATTTTGTGCTAGCGACTGATAACTTAAAAAGAAATCTCGCCTCATACACTTATTGTGTAAATATCACCTTATTATTAGCTTTATATATTTTCTGCATCATTCATATGGCACATCAAATCCAACTACATACATATATAAATATATATATATATATATATATATATATATATATATATATATATATATATATATATATATATATATTTATATATATACATATATATATACATACATATATATATATATATATATATATATATATATATATATATATATATATATATATATATATATATATATATAATATATTCCGCGCAGTATGGGAATGTGCGCGATTCCAGAATCGCGCAGCGCGTTTAGGGAATTCTAAAGATGCGCGCCAGTTCCGGAATCGCGGAGAGCGATTCTAGAATTGCGCTGGCCGAATAAAATGTAGCGGCGGTAAGATTAGGAGCGGAACACTGGTGTCACGTCCATGTTTTAGTTGATCTTATTCAAGTATAACTGTTTAAAATGGTAAACTGAAGTTCCAACACCATGTGTCTTTACTGTAGTATAAGGAATGGCAAGGAAATGGTCTTTACATAAAGCTTAATATCAACGCCTTTGTTATGATAAAAGTGATAAAGGAGAATTTACGTTAGATCTGTATGCTCCCTAGTGTGATGATTACTGTGATGAGCTGTATAGGAATGTTTAACTCTTTATTGATAATGTTGTCTTTGCAGTGCAGTTTGCCGGTAAAAACCCGTAATAATAGTTACAATTTTAATGTTCAATTAAATTATGTTTGATTGACACGCTGCATAAGCTGTGGCAATTAAATAGCGATTTCTTTGCTTAAAAAGTTTTAATTGCAATTTTACTTTATTAAATTTGGTAATTATTCCAGTTTTTAGATGGCATCGAATGCCAAAGAAACCTCGGTCATTTGATTAGGATTCTGAAAAATGCACTGCGTATTTCATGAATATATCGATTCTGCGACAGCCTACTTATGTTGTCAACGAATCGAACTGTTGCATCCGTAAAAGTTATTTTATATCTACTGAGCCTTTGTTTGAAATTGGAAAAAAAATCAGTATTCATAAAGTTTGAAGGATTAGAAACATGGTCATTTATACGTACATACATACATTCATACATACATACATACATACATACATACATACATACATACATACATACATACATACATACATACATACATACATACATATACATACACACATACATATACATATACATACACACATACATATACATACACATACACACACATACACATGTACACACATACGCATACACATGTACACACATACACATATACTTGCATTTCACACATGCACTAAGTAAGATTTAGATGTAATCTTAAAATTACTAGTATTCGAAGGACTACTGATTTCGATTTCCTGGGAGTAACATTAAATGATAAAATCAAAATTGAAGTTTTCATGTAGATAAAATTGCAAATAAAATTTCCCGAACAACTGGGATTTTAAAAAGATTACGTCACTATCTCCCCAAATGCACTTTATTGTTAATTTATAATTCCCTGTTTTTGCCGCATGTGAATTATGCAATACTTGCCTGGGGTTATGCTGCTGACCGTATCTTCAAATTACAAATATCGGTCATTCGTTTGATATACTCCGGACGTTATAACGCACACACAGACCCATTATTTAAAGAACTAAAAGCTCTTAAAGCCCCTGATTTAATCAAACATAAGTCATTTTTCTATCCATAAATTAAAAACGAATTGCCTTCTTATTTCAATAATACTTTTGCAATCTTACCAGTTACTCATGATTATCCTACCAGGTATCGTGATATTCCCAGCTATATTATCCCCAAATATAACTATCTACTGAAAGTGCGTTCGTTATTCTTTTCCCAAATTGCTCATTGACACTCCTGTAAATATTACGAACAAAATTCATACACACTGTAACACTGGTATTTCTCAATATGTCAAAAGATTCTACATAGACCAATACTTTGAAACCTGTACTATTCCTCATTGCTTTGTTTGTGATAATGATTTATAAAATATATTTATATGTAATTATGTTATTTATGTCTCAATTAGTTCAATTGTCCTGGCACATGTGGTGCTCTTTTCTGAAGCAAGGTGTTAACTTACCAAGTAAATTTATTTAGGTGGCCCATGCGAGAGCGGATGTTTTCATCCTTAGCTGGGTCATCCTGACTATCGATTCTCTGTGGTAATAATGAACTATTTCTCCTATTTTTGTTTTAGATTTGTTTATATATGTTTCTGTCATTATTACCTGACAATTGAAATGTATTGAATTATTGTCGAATTAAAGAATCTGAATCTGAATCTGAATCTGAATCAAGAAGCCAAGAGTATGTCGGGAATATTTCGACTGAGTGATCATGCATAACTCCCATTGTGCGCAGCGTATTTTGGACCTCTCGAAAGTCGCAGGAAATCGTCTCCTGATTATGGAGGGAAAGTTATACATGTATATTATATATATTATATTCATGCAGTTCAAATGAAGCAGCGTTAACTTTAATTCGGTACAGTTGTTCCAATTTTACATAATGCCAAATGCTTATAGATAGCTGTTTCGTCTTAGGATTATTAAAATGCGATGAGCATTTCGGGAATGTCTCCTCTTTGCAGTTTGTTGCTTGAATTAGTAATATGCCTATATAAGTTACATATACAAGGTCTAACATCAATCCATATATATTAACGAGGGATTAGCAGCTTTAATCCCAGTAAAATGCGCTGCGCCTTTCGGGAATGACTTCCTTGTAAAATTGGCTCACAAGTAACAGGGGCCTATGTCCCTTAAGGTGCAGCGTGTCCCCCCATCCCGCCTACTTTGGGACTCTCAATTGTTTCTGTCCTCACGTAGCTATATAAAATTGTCTTTGGTAAGTGGACTAATTAGCCTAGACCCGCATTCACAAAGTATAAGTGACTAAAATACATGATTCCTGCAAAGCGCAGCGCATTTCGGGAATGCCATTGTGCAAATTACCGTCGACGGCGGAATATTTTGAACTCGGGAAGGTTGCTGTCGTCCTCTATATGTGAAGAATTGTTGATTGAAAGTAATACGTGGGTAAAGTTTAAATGAAGTAGTATTAAGTTCAATTTGGTATTAACCTACCAATATTATATGTAGTATACCGAATATCTAAAGATCGTGTAGATTCTTAAAATGCGCTGCGCATTTCGGGATAGGCTCCTCCGTCAGCGTTTGGACATTGTCGATGAAACATAATAGGCCTATATATAATATAAATCAAATTCAAAAAGTTTGAATGAGGTGGTATTCACTTTATTTTCATATTATTCTTCCATGTTAAGCCTACATGGCCACACATGCCTTGCTATAGTGGTTTAGAGGTCTACACATTTCAGGGATGTCTTTGAACATTTATGACCCTGTTTCCCGTAACGCGCCCTATGTATGTTAGGGTTCTCGAAGGTGTCCGCTCCCTTTACATACTGTCGATGGAAAGTAATAGGCCCATATACAGTCCAACATCCATACAGTTGTAATGACTGCAGAATGACTTCTCAGTTTTACACTTGCTTCGTGGTAGGCATACATGCAGTCTTGAAATAGGTTTAGTTCAGGTAAAAACATCACTTAAATTATCTCTGTCTTTGTTCATTCATTTCTTTTAATTAGTTTTCAGTTGTCTGCTTAATAACATAAGTGAAAATGAAAATGAATCTAAAACAGAAATTATCGACGTAAGCGCCAGATTAACTGTCTGTTCACGTGCACCTTCGACAGATAAAGACATAAGACTTAAACTTAATCCCAACAACTTAGTGTAAGCCTATAAATTAAAAATTAATAAAAAAGTTAGTCTACAACTCTTTGATATAGGCCTATATAACCGTTCTCTGATCCCGAATGTCTTGACTTCCAGTACATTCAGGGGTAGTTAAACATAAATATCACCATTTTTGAATTAGTACTTAGGGTACTAAATTTCATGACACCCCCCCCCCCCCCAATTAGCACTACAAAAATGACGATGTTCTAAAAAAATCGGAGCAAAATTGCACAAAAGAGGCCAAAAATTTACCACCATTTTCCATAATCTGTGAAAGTGTACAGACCCATTAAACCTCCTCCCCTTGCGTAATGTAAGTATTATTTTAAAAATGATGAAAATGTTGAATCATCCCTTAGGCAATTAGACAAACTTTGTGACCCGCATTTTGACAATCTGGGAGTAACGTTTATAAGCCCTATATGTGCTAATGACTGCTGAATAGGGTGAAGATTTTCATAACGCGCAGTAAAATAGACACGCGGTCATGATTCCCGTTGCGGGCAGTGTATTTTTGGGCTTTCGAAATTTCTGCCATCTCCTGCTTGTTTGCAGATTGGCGATAGAACGTTATACATGTAATACGTGTAGCATTCATTAAGTTTCAAATTTTACACTGTACGAAAATCCTCTAAAGCTATTGTTATTGTTGTTATTTTTCATCAAAACACTCGTGAGAGTGAGCGCTACAATATATATATATATATATATATATATACATATATATATATATATATATATATATATATATATATATATATATATATATATATATATATATATATATATATATACATATATATATATATAAATATAATAGAATAAAAAGTTATAACATGATTTTTAAAGGTTCTACTTGTGTTATGTTAAGTTACATCAGTTACGCCCTATCTCGTCCAAAATGTGCACCCGCAAGGTACATTTTCCTTTTTGGCGTGAGCATTAACAAACTAAATAGATGATACACACTACATATAAAAATGAATATGCCTATGTACAGATGCATAGGCCTATATCATGGTCCTGGTATTATATTTTTGCATAAAGATTTGCAATAGAAGGCAATACCGACTCATTATGCAACTGCACAATTTTTTTCACGATGTGAAATTTTTTACCGCATCAACATTATAGTTCACGTCCCGAATGGGCCATGGCATATGGTTTTGGACAGTCTCTAGCTAAAACACTCGTTCACTGAGGTATAAATTTTTGGCATGAAAACTTCTTACAATTTTGTGTTTAAAAACATAGGCCCTGTGTGAAAACGAAATACAAAAAATCTACATGTATGCCTATAACTTAATTAACGACGCAAGCTTCAGACTGCTCGAAAAATACGGTTTTAAAAGATATCTTTTAAAAAATGTTGGTATTTGTGTGACAACTGGTGTTCTAACTTAATAAAACACTGTGATAGGCCCATATGAGTGCTCAAAAATACGGTTCAAAATTTAATTTTTAAATTGGTATTGGTATGACAACTGTTGTTCTGACTTAATGAAACACCGTCCATGTATATAAATGTTCGATCTAAATAGTTTCACTGCTGTTTGTGAAAGTGCATGCGTGTGAACTTAAACCTCGATTTATGCCATTAAATGGCAATTGAATTGATATAAACACGGATTGGCGACATCGAGAGTCGCAGACTCATATTCATTTGATTATGTGCATATTTTAAAATAAGCCATGGACCTAAATACGGGTCCATGAATTAACTCAGAGCAATGTTACGCGAGACTGAAAGGGATAAACCTGCAGTCAACGATCTTAAAGCAGAAGCACCATAATTGCGGAATACAAAGTGCCAACTGGCCAGACATAAACATTGAAATAGACTAAGCTTAATGTATCCAGTCAAAACATCAAATTTACGAAATAAGTCAACATATTCTGTAATGCCGCCGTAAAGTTGGTCAGCCGAAAAAAATAAATAAAAAAACAGTGTTCATTGGAACTCCAGAATTGGGATGCAGTGGATCGATAGTTTAGCAGACATAATCCCGATGTGTCTATACATCGGTTTAAACGATGTTTTATCAGCCATTCACCCAATGTGAGTGTTTAAACATCCGTCCACCAACCAGGATATATATTTGGACATTGAGGCTACAAATGCATTTCTCTTTAAAAAATTCTCATAATCTGCAGATTCTTAAATCGCGCACGGGCAATTCTAGAATCGCGTAGTGCGATATAGGAATTCCTAAAATAGCGCGCATTTTGGGAATTCCTTAAATGCGCAGCGCAATTACGCAATGTCTCACAATGCTCGGAATATATATGTATATATATGTATATATATATATATATATATATATATATATATATATATATATATATATATATATATATATATATATATATATATATATACATATATGCATGTATAATGTTTTCGTTTAATTTGTTTTTCCATGCACTCCAAAATACGATGCCCTTAATTTAATTTTTGAATATCCCTGTTTCACTGTTTTTAAAGTAGAAGTAAATGAGCCAAAGTAGATAAAAAGCTGGGGCAAAGGCAATTAACTTTGATACAAAGACACCATAAGCTGGCCAAAGTGGGCTATTACGTTCCGTGTAAGGTAAATTTGGCTATGTTCAATTCAAACTCAATGGGTTTGTTATATAATTTATTATTTACCTCCCTGTTATTACGGTCCATTGGCATGTCTAGAAATAAACAATCCATGATATTCTCTGTAGGTTCCATTAATTACAAATTATCAGGTAACTTTTGTGAAACAGTATTCCCGAAAGTGTTCATTGATGATGCCTACTAGGTCACAAATATAATGTAAATGTCAACTTAATATTTTACAGTCGCACCACACTCCTGTCACGCTTGGAAGTGAAACCATGTAATCAGGGGGGGGGGGGTGGGGTGGGGGGGGTCAAATTATCTAAGCACTAATACAAATTACACTACAAATGGCTGATAATAGGAGCAAAAAAGTC
>OZ026627.1:18671063-18796063 GCA_964020975.1 Hermodice carunculata
GTGTTTTAGGCCCGCCTTTTCATGGCTTCAGCGACTGGAATATGCTGTAACCCAATATACATTTACATGTACATATTCTGAACATCTCAGAACCATATATGTACTGCTGTCACAAGGACTTCTGTAGCTTCTGGCTCACTGCTTCCAAAAAAAGTAGTTCCTCATTGAAATGTCACAAAAAATGTAAGGGCCTCAGGGTCCTATCTGGTTACAATCTAATATCCTGGGTTTAGTGGGAGGGGGGCATTTGGCTCTGCCTGTTTCTAGCACAGCCAAGCTCTGAACATGCGGAATTGTTTAAGTTTTCCCTGTAGACCAGGATATTTCCTTTCTGCTCCCCCCTTCCCCACCCCCACCCCAAAGCAGCTGAAATTGGTGGGAGGTAATAGATCATCTGCTCCCATGATTTCTTGGCAAATTGTCTTCATGAAAAGCAATTTGTCCAAGAATTGTAGACAAGCCCTATTTTGATTCAGGATGCCACAGGTCAACAGCTTTTCTTAAAAGGGATTGGATGTTTCCAAACCTTTCTCAAAGTTAGCTATCGATTAAATCTTAACCCATTCCTGATCTGAAAACAACTAGGTCAACAGCTTTCCATGGCACAGACTTGGGTGCATTGTGCCCAACCAACATCAAAGAAAGCTCTTGACCTGGGACCTGCCATCATGGATGCTCTTACACACAATTCTCAGCAAAAATGTTTTCTGGTAAAGAGAAATTTACATAAAAATGTTACGGCAAACAGCAATTTACATCCACATGCTCTTGGGTGATACAAGTGGCAAAAGGTTAATGCTGGAGTACTCATGTGACCACACAAGGTTACTATGGGACAGCAATATCTGGAGCTTAATCACCTTACAGAAATCTGTGTAATTCTGCAAAGCATTACAAGGGCATCATCTCTCTCTCTCTCTCTCTCTCTCTCTCTCTCTCTCTCTCTCTCTCTCTCTCTCTCTCTCTCTCTCTCTCTCTCTCTCTCTCTCTCTCTCTCTCTCTCTCCTCTCTCTCTCTCTCTCTCTCTCTCTCTTAATTGAACTTCTGGTTGCAGATCGCGTCCTTCTAAGAAGGAGAGCAGTCATATGTAGCTCTATACCTTATCTAATGAATGTGTCTCATAATGTACTGCACCAGGTAAAGGTTGTCCCTCTTATTTCAAAGACTTGAATTTCCAGATCAAGCTGCTTTCCTCTTGCATCCACTTGTTTCTTAAAACCAGTACCGCCTCTGTGTTCCCAGTTACTGTAGTAACCCTTATTAATCCATATAGGCCCAATAGCAAACACACTTCCTCCACCTTTGTGCCTGTAATCGTATTTCCATGACATTTTGTTTTAGTGTGACCGTTTAGGCTTACCTTTAGCCCTCATATCCATGTAACATCACAGTACATGTGACGTTATTTTTTTCGGCACAAACTAATATTTCATAAGCAGCCCATGTTAAAACAATGTGGGTTGCCTGTTTTTTGGCAATCAGTATATATTTCCAATATGCGCATACCTTTTTCACAATAAAACGAACTATCTGGAATAAGATTTTTTTTATTGGGAACAAACAGATTTTCTTACAGGTACAACAACTGTGTGTTATCATTACAGGATTCTCTAACAGTAGCCTTACGTGGAGTACCCAGTGTTGTCACCCGGTATGTGAATGAACAACCGCTCGACATGAAAGACGTCGGCAAAGTCTGCAGCAAGATACTTCGTCGCCGCACGACCACAGAGCCTGCTCTCTAGCCAAATGGGATGACGGGTGGTCCTTGCAAACAATGGGGCAAAGCTTTGTAATGACCGGCTGAAAGACATGCGTTTCATTAATTATGAACGGGCTGGCTGCCATTCTACAGGGCCACCACTGTCCAAAAGCATAATAGCAAGAGCAGCTGGAGAATACTGTTGATGAAGAAATTTACGTTTATAAAGTTAACTTGATGAGAAAATTATGCGTTCCGAGCTATATTTATCTGTTTGACATTTTGACACGTAATTCACGTTTCCCTGACAATATGATGAATATAATGCCACAACAATAATATTTAAAGAGATTTGCCCGTGGGCTAGCTCAAAATATATAGACACTACAAGCATTACAAGGAAACGTTGTTGACAATGTTGAATGAAGAGCACCTTGTTTCAGTAACCTACTTATGGATATATACCAGCAAACTGTTTACTATTCTCATGCAGTATAATCGGGAGTTTTGCTGCAACACGTTTGCTAATGTTATTATGTCCTCACTTCAATGATGTCAGGCATGCCATTCATATAAATTCATTGTGATAAAAAAAAAAAAAAAAAAAATGTACTTTTTAAACCCAATACAAAAAGGATACAGTGACCTCTCCAAATCAAAACAAACAGTCATACCCACGTTCATAACAATTCACATTTTCGATTTCTCCAAAACCGTCAGCTAGATTTTTCTTCAAAATTGGTAACAATATACCTTTGTTTGGTCTGTACCAAGTGTGTTCAGTTGGCGATTTTTGGATTTTTTTTTTAATTGGGGGGGGGGGGGGGGAAGCAAACATGAAAAAAAAATCTTCTCTGAAACTGCCCACCTAATTGCTTTGATATCACACAGGAACACTCCTAGTTTTGAATTTGTTCACCAGGTGGCGCTGCTTTTTTTTAGTTCTTTTTTTTTTTTTGGTGGGGGGGGGGGGGGGGGAGGGTCTGTTATGGCTTTTTCCGACTTCTTGAGAACTGTCATTTAGATTAAAAACTGAAATTGGCGGAAATGTTCCTTGTAGAAGGATAAAACAAAGTTGTTTATTAGGAGGCAATGCTAGAGATTCCTGATTTTTTTAACGATTTTATCAATTCGGGTACTTCTCGATAAAAACACCTTTCCGATTGATTACAATATAGTCAAGGGGCTATCTAATGCTTATTCACATTTTTTGACTCCTTTAAGCCGTCAGTCAGATTAGCTTCAAATTTGGTGGCAATGTACCTTGGATGGTCTCTGGAAGATTGTTCAAATTGACATGCCCCATTTATATATTTTTTAAATGTTATTTTTTTTCGGGGGGGGGGCAAATCTTAAAAAAAATCTTCTCTGAAAGTGCTTACCCGACTGCTTTGATATGACAGGAACACTCTTAGGGACTCCTAGCTCTGAATTCAATAACCAGATGGCGCTGCAGTATTTTTACTATCTTTTCTGCGTGTATGTGTGTGTGTGTGTGTTATTGGTATATTTCACTTCTCCAGAAATGTTTCTCATATTAAGCTGAAACTTGCTGGATATGTTCCTTGTGGAAGGGCCAAACAAAGTTGTTCACTACGAGGCAATGCTGCGGATTCCTGATTTTTAACGATTTTTATCAATTCGGGTACTTTTCGGTTAATGCACCTTTCCTATTGATTACTATTTAAGTCAATGGGCATTCTTATGCTAATTCACAGTTTTGACTTCTTCCCCGAAACTGTCAGTCAGATTGACTTTAATCTAGTGGTAATATACCTTGGGTAGGTCTCTAGCAGATTTGTTTGAATGGACACGCTCCATTGATTTTTCGATTTTTTATTAATTGAATTACTTTGTTCATTTTGGGGGCAAATTGTAATTAATCGCAAGGGTTTATGTACATGTCAGCTGGGCACAGGACTGTCACAGTCCTCTTGTTATCTATCTTTATACCTACAGCACAGAACTGGCATGATGCAATACCGGTAAATCGCTGGATTTTTGCTGGGAACCTGCTGGGTTCACATCCAGAAAGACGTAAAATCCTGTCAGCATGCCGGGTTCATGCTAGACCATGTTTGGTCCATGCTGGGATCATGCTGAGCTTGCTGTCCCAGCATTTTCAAGGCAAGTGACAAGTGCCAGAAAGTTGCTTGCTGGGTTCACTGTGGACCATGTTGGGTCCATGCTGGACTGTCGCTGGGATCCTGCCGAACTTACTTGTCACCTTTTACCAGACAAATGACATTCTGAAAACTTTTGATTTATGTGGACACTAAACCTTGCGTTGCTCAGAATTCAGTAGATTTCCCAGTAAATCTGGAATAAGGAGGGATGTGAACTCTATGCCACATATAATATATATATATAGAGAAAGAGAGAGAGAGAGAGAGAGAGAGAGAGAGAGAGAAAGGCATGTTGCTACCTGTAAATCCTTTTACAAATCCACCAAAATAGAAATTATTGAAGCGATGACATATATATATGTATATATATATATATATATATATATATATGTATATATATATATATATATATATATATATATATATATATATATACATATATATATGAATTTGAAATAGGAGGAGCTTTTTTTCTCAGTTCACCAAATTCGTCATGGTGCTGATGAAAGTGAGACCAGCAGTGAAGCCAATGCAAGTCAATATGAGACTTACATGAAAGTGGCAGTGAAACAGATGAAAATGAAAATGTCATTGGTACTGACATTTACATTACGTTAGTGAATAACAAAGGAAACAACATAAGTGAACCATGAAGGAAGCAACACTTACTTTTTGTGACAAGATCTGGCCAAAGCGCAGGCAGTTCGAACCATGTTTGAGTTAAATTACAACATGGTGCAATATATAGCTCATAAAAAGTAAAGGGATACTTGTACACGGAAGGCTGAAGTATTACATGTATTGATAGGTTTCCCCAACTTGTATTGGTGTAAAATTTGTGTACATTTGCAATGAAACACCAGAGATTTGCATCATGCAAGAATGAGCACATACTAAAACTAAACTCATATCCTTTAGGGAAAAAGTCCATAATTGAAAACTGTAATATATATATATATATATATATATATATATATATATATATATATATATATATATATATATATATATATATATATATATATATATATATATACGGGATATCCATGTGGACACATACCCCATTAATAATGATAAATTTCCTTTCTGCAGAAAAAAAAATTCATATAACATACAGATCTCTCCCTCTCTCTTTCTCTCTCTCTCTCTCTTTCTCTGTGTATCTCTCTTTTTCTCTCTATCTTTCTCTCTGTATCTCTCTCTCTCCCTCGCTCTCTCTCTCCATCTCTCTGTCTCTCTTTCTATCTGTCTCTATCTCTCTCTTTCTCTCTCTCCCTCTATATCTCTCCCCCTCTCTCTTTTTCTCAGTCAATTCCATGTTTATCAACTGACCACAATCATGGTTTAGACAAAGAAAGGATAACGGGGTCCCCAAGTGTTTAGCATACATTTAACATACATTGATCAATACACAGTAATGACCATAACATGTAAAGCTAAGTAATCCTAATAAGGTTTGGATAAATGTATGCACAATGAAACGCACTATTGAAGTGCCAGCTTTTATTCAAACGTTTTCAAGTATATTCTGAAATTGTGAAACTTGTCACACATCATAATACATTCTTATGTCAAAATCAGCTCTAACTGGATATTTAACCACAAACTATAATAAAATATGGCTAATTTGAAAAATTAAAATAAAATATAATTGACCACATCACCACCTGGTAGATATATTTGTTAAAAGTTTAAAACCATATTCAAAGTTTGTTGGGATGTGTGCGTTTCCTACATGTACTTTTGGCAAAGAGGTAGGTGCCAAGAGTCTTTGTTGGTTCGAAAGTGTGCCATTCCATTGTCATAAAACAGATGAAGTCAAAATTCATCTCCACCAATTTTGACGGGAAGTATTCGGCAGTTAAGGGAGAGGTAAAAGTGATGAGCAAAACATGCAAAAAGTAGTAAAATAGAAGAAAAACGTCATGCCACTTTCTGATACAACTAATAACTGAGTGATCAAAAATTATCACATTTGATTTAATTTTACAGCACTTTTGCATGTGGTTTTGGATATTTTTTGAAGGCGTACATGCATGCACACTTATGAACACACACACACACACACACACACACACACACACACACACACACACACAGACCTGTGGACAGGCATGTTAGATAATTGCTTCCCCAAGGTACATCTCTCAAGTTTGAAGAAAGAATCTTACCTACATCTTTTAGAAAGACAAGGAATATAATGATACTACTGCTAAAAAGATATACATGTACGTATTGATCATTAGCGAAATTAATATTGTGTGAAAAGTTTTGAATATTGTTTTATTTCCTTTAAATTTTTTGTATGTTTTGTACTCCATATACTGTATTTGTACATATATATATATATATGTATGTATATATATATATATATATATATATATATATATATATATATATATATATATATATATATATATATATATATATATATATATATATGTGTGTGTGTGTGTGTGTGTGTATATAATGACACTGCATTATAACAATAAAGAGAATGCCAAGTATACCAGCAATAACATTGTCACGTACTGAGGCGGCTTCAAAATTACTCTAATTCGTCTATTTTCCTGGGGCCATAAAATATTTTTGAGGTTTCTTGAAAAATGGTTAATTCCTATTTATTGTTGCCATTCACTGATAATCATGGCATTTTCATGTGATGTAGTCCTGTACCATAGTTAGCAATGCCTGGTGTAGGCAAGGGCAACATTGTACCATAGTTTGCATTGTCTGTTGTGGGCAAGTGTAAACTAATTTAAAAGTCAAGACGATTGTCTCAATGGTGGCTTCATACTGCATCTAAAGTACATTGCCGGTGACCCAATTATTAGTCATACTGCATATGGTATAAAATAATTAACATAAATTCTGGAGAGAAATAATTTCTTACATTCACATGGTCTATATGCTGTTGTCCAAAGGAATACAAAAATGGTAAAATAAATTACAGGCATATTAGGTCACAGAGCTTACTACATAGAGGCACAGTGATCTGATGCCAATACTCACTCCCACCTGATCCACCTCTTTCCACTGCCAACTCTTAAATTCCAGAGCTGTTGCCACAGACCTCCAGAGGAACTAAGTTATTTAATTGGTAGACTATGAAGTAAAAGTCTTAACTCAAACACTGCATGGCTATGTTTATGCCCCCCCCCCCCGCCTCCTGCCCTCCCTCCCACAAAAAGGTAAAGAGTCCCATTGGCTTAATGTTCTGCTGCCATATAATCTAATGCCCATTAGCAAGTACATGTATTCGTTTCCTAAGTGCTGTCGCTCCACGATCTTGAGAATTTTTTCAAGGTCATCCATATATGACAACATCAAGCTTCCGCATGAATAAATATATGTATCTGCACATTTGGTATCTTTCCCTTTATTCTTTATCAACATACTGAATTTAGCATCCTTTTTTAAAATGCACTACTGACCTTGAAATACAGGGCAAAATACCTTAAAAACTTGCCACGTCCATATGTATATTAAGTGTAAGTTTTGCGGCACCAGCTCAATATATTTTGTCACGAACATCATAATTAAACCATCTTCAAATATGCATTCCCTCTGTCACCTTGAGGAAGTAGGTCAAGGTCACACATATTGGGAAATATCCAACCTCTATATGTGATACACACTTGTACATTTTGTATTGTCGTCTTAATTCTAAACATGTAAAATCTAGTGCCCTTTACCATGTTCTTAATGGCCTTGAAATATAAGTCAAGATCACTCGAAATTTTACAACATTTGATCATTGGTTTTATGCTTATTTGGTGAAAATTTTGAAATTCCGTCTAAATTCATAGACCCATAGTTCACTTAAGCTAATGTACCATCGGACTAGACAAGGGAATAACCTCCAAAGATTCTTGACCAAAACTTCTGCACTAGAGAGCCATGGTCTTGAAACTACCCTGGATCCCTGGTGCACCGTTACTAATCCGATTGGAATTTTTGAAACGTGCAAATTAATCACTTAGGACACATGGACATATGTCCGTCACAACAGGGCTGCATACCTCTTTCCCACAAAATTACTGTCTTTTAGAGACATTTAAGTTTAAAAGTACCTACTTCATATCCAATTAGTGCTTCCTAAGTTGGTTATGCCCATGCCAAACTGGACGCTATGAAGTGGCTTCCTACTAGCTTCTTTTTAGCTTCAACCCTGGTGGTAGCTTCATGGATGGAAAATGGAAGCGATTCAATGGCTTCCTTCTAGTTGAGTGGCATCTTATTTTAGGTAGCGCCGTCTTGACAGCTGGCTTCTTCGGCTAGCTTAAATGCGAGAGCCTAGCTCCTAGGCTGGTTTCATTCCCCGAATACATCCAACTAGATTTTCGGCTTCTGTAAGGGCCATATTAGAAGATCATACTGCTATGTGCTTAGGCTCTACAAGATTAATAGATTTTGGTGACATTAAGGCAAAATAATACTAAACAAGGCAAACTGGTAGAGTATTCTGCACAGAATGCCATGGACAGAAAAATCCCAACAGGGTCTTACTGAACTGAAGGTAAAAGTAAGTACTTCATTTGCTCTCTAACCACCATCTTTGCATGTCCATAGCTTTTCACAAACTTTGGTGATTTGTTATTTGTATAATTTGTTACAGTTACAAATGTATGAGCAAGATGTTTCAGCAGGATTAAGGATGTGTCAAGTCCATTCTGAATTTTACAAATATGGAACTAATTAGAAACAAGGAAAACCATGCAACTTTGAAAATATGTAATTGACATATGTCCTGATGTTAAAGTCATATCTGGCCAGAACATATTTCTATATACATGATGTAACTGATAAATACAAGACAAGGCAGAATTTCAGCGAGCCAAAAATAAAATTGTGCTGGTGATTTCAAAGAATTTTTTGCATCTTGTTACTTCCCTCCAAATTTTCCTTTCCAAACTTTCTAAAGCCATTACATGTGCTGATTACATGTTTTCACTAATGATCAAGTGGCTGCAACGGAAAAGCCACTGTGAAGGTAGTGGAGAGCCATTGAATCCTGGATTCTCATTTAAATATTCAGCCATTTGGAAGCTATCATTAAGCCACCAGGATGAAGCTATTTTGATCTGTAGGCCGCCACTTGGAAGCTATTTGGAATCCATCAGCCATATTGTTAGCTACAATGGTCATTTCACTTGCTTCAAGCCACATTGAAGCTACAATGAAGTTATTCCTCAACAGATACAAAGAAGCCAGTATGAAGTATACCAAATGTTTGATATGGGCAAGCATGTATTTCCCTCTGCTTTTACTCAGTTTTATATATACATAGCTTTTATCTTTTAGGGTGACTTGGTTAGCAAATCTTCTATAACCCCTGTAGGCCCGTAAAAATACAGCAAGATGCTTCAAGCAAAAATAAATACTGCTGTGTGTTTACTGCAATAGACAATACTATACAGATATGAGGATCTTAATATTCGCTGAACTCTGACAATGCTAACTGCTACTTAGTCAAACTAATTAACATGAATTGCCATCAATTATGATATGGATGTTAGATTCATATTTCTTGTGAAAAGACATTTCATTCAAGGACCAGCATGCCTATAGTTCCTGAGAATATAATGGTCTGGGTCAACAGCTATCCTCAGTTGGCTTTGGGTGCATTACACCCAAAATGCACCTAGGAAAGCCATTGACTCAGTCCAAAACTTGGCACGGGAAGAGCTACTACATCTACTGGATATCAGATAATCTGTTTGATATTGAATATGATACACATCTATTTTTGCAAATCAAAATACTTAGGGATCATTCCAAAATATTAGTAATATTTCCGTTCCCCACACAGGCAGCAGCCTGTATCTCACCAGGAGAGACTATTCGTAAGACAAACTGGTATGCAGACCTGCAGCAAATTAATATGCATGCCTCTTATTAGAATGGCTGGATAAAGGACACCCTAAGACTGGTTAATGGTGTCTGTCAGGGAGCACTTGAGTGCCAACAGCTGCACCTCCACTTTTACCGAGTCCCTTAGGTAGAAAGATGTAAAGGTATAATGGGAGTACCATCTAAGGTCATTAGATCTTGGTACATTGAGCAGCTGAAGAACAAAAGGTAGTGGCAAGGCAGGCTCTACACTCAACTCCAACAGATCCAAAGACAATTCCTTCTCCGGCCACCATGAGCCAACAAGGACTTCACACTGCACCTCCTCAATCTTGAGAAGAACCTGCAGGAAGAGAGGGGTTGAAGGAAAGGCATATGCACACATTACCCGCCACAAAATCCACAAGGTGTCCGTTGCCCATGCCAACTCGTCAGGAAATAGGAAAACAAAGATGTCGTTCCTGCCATCGTCACTAGTGGAGAGATCAATGTGTGGTTGACCCAAAAGGGCCCAGATAGCCTCCACCACCTGGAGATTCAAGGACCACTCAGTCTGAATCACCTGTAATTTCGCGAGAGAGCAGGTTGGCTTTGACCTTGGGCAACCCGAAATGTGTGACAGTGGAGCCAGGTGCCATACTGACAGCACCAGAGCAGGATCGATTTGGCCAGAAAGAACAACCTTTCCAACCTGGTACCTCACTTTCTGTTAATGTATGCCACTGTCCTATGGTTGTCAGACATCAACAAGATGTCTTTGTTCTCCAGCTGCAACCAAAACTGGACAAGGTGCAACAAATCACGCCCAGTTCTAGACCATTGATGGCAAACTCCCATTACAGAGGAGGCCAATCACCTGAGGCTGTCACAGAGTCCAAATGTGCTCCCTAGCCCTGCAGGGATGCATTGGTGAACACGGTAACATAGCCCTTGAATGGCACCAGGGGCTGCCCCAAAATCACATTCACTCAGCGAGACCACCAACTTAGAATCAGCAGATTGTACGGCTGGATCTAGAGACCCAGAGGCAACAGACATCCCTTTCAATCCGAGCAATCATGGAAGCAGACCTTGATAAGCCTGTAATCTCACCACCATGATGCAGGGAGGGTTTTCTGCATGAAGGCAATATTCACATGGAACAGCACTCCAGGCTTTTTAGCATTGAAGTGAGACTGGTCACCCTGCTCTGCCACCTCCTCTGCCGAAGCCGCTGACTGAAGAGACATCTAAACCCTCTCAGAAGTGGCAAGACTGGCCATGACATGACTGCCTTCTGTTCCTCTGCCAAGCAAGAGAAGCAGCCCCCTTCCTCTTCTGATTCAAAATTCTTGCTCAGAAAATACCAACAGTCAATGTGGATGGTATCTATGGTGATGGGACAATCCTCAATTTCAGAACCAGGGCCAAGAAGAATATCAAGGTGCTCCTTTTCAGTCTTTGCCTAGGTAACCAACTGAGGCTCCTACAAAGTGGTTACCTCAGGCACAGAAGTCACGGGAGTTGCCCATGCAAAGCCATACTGCATCTAGAACTGTGATGCATTCCAGGGATGGACAGTTTCCACAGGCAGAACAACTGACAGAAGTTTACCTGCTGGAGGGGAGGCGACATCTGCTGGCTGGAATGCATGAGGTGAAGAGGCCTAGCCACAACAGAACTGAAACAGTGACAACTATCCCTACCTGCTGAACTGGCAGAGTGGATAACACATGTGAGAGACCCATCACCTTGGCAATGGTGGTGTTGAGCATTTAAGTGGCCCAGTCCACCACCATGTGGGCAAAGGTCACCCCGGAGGAGACCTCACACGCTTGCAACCAGGGAAAGGATGCAGGAGAGAGGGCAGCTGCTGACTCATCTCCCCGCCTAAAGAATGTCACTATGATGAAGGAGTCCTCATCATCGAAGACTACAATATGATTGGAGGCCTGGGCCTAGGAAGGCCTAGAATCAGCCAATGCCACCACAGAGAGTGCAATGGAAGCCACTGCCATAACTGCACTAGCCACCTTGGGCTAGGGGAGGGGGGCTGCCAATAATGACAACTCGAAAATACACGTGGCAGGTACAGGAGGATCATTAACCTGCTGCCCAGAGACAGGTGCATGCTCAAACCTATCCAACTACTTGCCAACAATGGCAAACATGGATTCCATTTTGCCCAACAACGTTTGGACAGAAGTTTCCATCTGAACGGCTGCAGCTTGCCCTAGTGGAGCCCCTGAAGGAAACCCTGGTGGAGCAGAAGGGAGCAATGATGCTGAAGGTATCTGACGAGCTCAACCTGCTGCTCCCGCCAATTTTATTCCCCCTCGGTTGTCAATGTGCAAGTGGTAACCAGGGCAAACTGTCACATGACTACATATATGCAGTATGCAGCATGACGGACAGGCTGGGAGAGGCCATTCACCATGGATCTATACAAAAGAGTGACTGTGGAAATGCAGGGGACCTCAGCCCAGCAATGTCCATCCACCTTCCACACAAAATATGTGGTAGGCCTCATTTCCCCCAGCCTGGTCTGAATTCCTGGATGAGGCTCAGTTTGTACACCAGTCTGAGATGCCCGGCCTGACAGGTCACCTCCTCCCTCTCACCCCTACACCTTAGGGGCCTAAATTCAAGTACCAGTTTCAGCCTGGCCAAACTATTGGAGGCTTCGAGCCTGAAATCCAGAACCCCAATATCCTGTTTGCAGGGCACACAGTCCTCGTGCCCACAAAGTGCCTCTGCATGTCGAAGCCTCCAGTTTGCAGACTTCGGATGGAACTGCCACTGAAACCAGGTCCATCATCGACAAATGTGGCACAGACTCTCCGCAGTGCACACCATGCCACTCCAGCACATGCAAGAGTGACATGCGGGATAGCAATACCAGTACTCCATCTTGTGGTCGTTGGCATCCCACTGGACATCCAACACCATGTCCACATCCATATTCTGGACTAACTAAACCAGTGATAGGACCATTTTCCCAGGAAATTTATTGACTATCATGCAGCAAGAAAGAAACAACAAAAGTCAAAAAAGATCGAGAAAAGGGGAGTTTCAAGACCATAGCTGTACCCCTGGGAAAGGACACCACAGTAGGAGACTGAATAGGGTATACTCTTGTGTACGGACTGCTGCCACCAGGAGCACTGTGCCATGCCAGTGCCTCGGGCTCAATCCAGAAGCATAGTTCAGCGCTGAGTCTATGATAATTTTTTGGGGGGCTCTGGCAAAGCAATGAAAATATGTGGAAACCAGCTCAAGTGATCTATGGTGTTGTACTGTCTTCTGCAGGCAAGGGGTCATGATCATAAAATCAATTAAAGTAAATGCAATCAGAGATTCACCTTAACCCAAGTATTTGACCTAATGACCTACCTTTATGCGTGAGATACTCTTGTGTTGAGATACACTGGTGTGAAAAGTTTGGTTAATCTAAGTCAAAGGACAACAGCATTACAGCCCAGACACAAAGTGTCGTGTAGTTGTACATGAATATATCACCCTGACCCAGATACTTGACCTAGTGACATGTTATTATTTTATGACACACCTTTAAGGCAACTTACATGTGGGTGTGAAGTTTCAGGAAACTAAGTAACATTGTAATGGAATGATAGACCAGACACAGTTTTATAAGAATATGTCACTGTAACCCAAATGTTTGACCTACTAAGTTACATTTGGCACAAGACACATCTTTATGTCCAGATGCACCTGTGTGTACAATTTCATTAATCTAACTTGAAGGAAAACAGAATAACAGCCTGGACATGAAGTGTAATGTAGTTTTACATGAATGTATCTCCCTGACCGAGATACCTGACTTAGTGACATAGCTTTCTTAAATAACACATCTTTACACCAAGATATATGTGCATGGGAAATTTCATGAAGCTCAGTTAAATAGTAAAGGAATTATAGCTCTGATATGTATACCCTCAGGGACATTGAAAATGTAGGTCAAGGTCAGTCACATCATGCAATATCAAGCTTCTATATATCGGAAAAAATTGTGGTACATTTGGTATTGCTCACCTTCCCTTGAAAATGTTGTCAAAGTCATCCCAAACTTCTTAACATTGCCCAATTGGCTCAGCAGATATTTGGTGGAAATTTACAAGTTGCATCTCAATTTATAACCCAAATAATGAATTTAATGTACTTTTTGGACCCTGTAATGCTAGTTCCACTTCATGCCACCAGTGGTGCCATCATGATCTCACATATCACAGACTTTTGTCTGTAAAATCTTCCTGTAATGGTATATTCATACATACATGTATGCACATTGAGATGTAATGTTTGTAAATACTGTGGAGTATTTTCAGGGTGGCTTGTATGATAGTCTTAATGCAAATTAATTTTGCACCATTATGACCCCAATGAGGTGCCCATATCCAACTATTATTTATTTTGAGCTGTATGCGATCCATGCAATGTTGCTTTTCCTTATATGGAATATGACCCACGTTATCCGTCCTAATATGGCAAATGACACTGGAATTTTCCATACTCTGAACATGAACTATTTATGCTGCTAATTGTATCATATACATGTGTTGTGCAGAAAACCACCATGATGCAGTTGAGTGATTATCATAATGTTGTCAGCGTCAACATCTGTATGCTATTGCCTTTTGTTATTCACAACATATGCTGTGCAATATCTTGACAAACCATGGATGTCCTCAAGCTAGCCAAAGTGATGTTGGTTTGGAACGACGACCGTGTTTTGATGTCTTCCCAGAACATAGCCTTGCCTTTTCAGTTTGTACGTCAATTCATTTACGAAACACCACCGACTCCTACGTCAACTGTGATTCCAGTCCCGACCAGTTTCGTTCTGGCGTGAACTCATCAGGAGACATTTGAAAACACTGTTACGTCTCGTGCTTATAAAGTAAGTTAAAGCGTTGCCCAAGAACGTAACATAACATCACATTTATTCAACCAGGGTGTCAAAAAGAGACTACCAGTCTGGCCGCCGCACTGGAAAATTAGTATGATGTACAGTAGTACGTTTTGCACATCATAAAGGATGTCATGTACCCACTCCTGGTGCCTTTTATCGAATAGGGGTTACTCCCTCTGGATCAATTTAAAAACATCAGTATCTTCTTTTCTGGCAAAACAAAGAGGTTTTGTATCATATATAGCTGTGCTATCTCGTAGATAACCTAATGTAGGGTTGTTTCACAGTGTTTTTGTACAGACTTCCAGCTGTGCACTATGGTCATCCAGTGGGTAGGAAAAATAAAATAATGATTATAGGTACCAGGCGTCTTGACTGATTCCTGTATTGTGATACGTTTTACAATATAACATTATCATGAGAGTGTATGGAGTGATCACACTCTTTTGAAATTACGGGTTTTCAGTCAGTATCACCGCCTTTGTGCTGGTGTTTTGATAAATCATTCTGCCATGTCTAAATACACCAGCAACGAACTGATGATGTAGACTGTGCAATGTGTTTTAATGGCTGTCCATCTCCATACAAGAACGGTTTTCTTAAGTTTCTTCACATAAAATCCATAACGGAACCATCAAGTGATCAATATTTTACAATTTTCAAAAAAACTGAAATAATTTAGTTTTGACTCAGACCTCCTCCCTGAACCGAAAACTTACGTTGGCTATACATTGAAACATCGTCTCCCCGAATGTGACATATCCTTATTTGCCTAATTGTACTTAAAATCATGTTAAGAAAAATTGTTTTGATAACATGTTTTTGGCATAAATGCTAATGACTTTCATTCTTTTCTGACATGCCTAAATGAACATTCACTCAATTTAAAAAAAGAAAAAGAGAAAAAAAGCACACAATTGACAGTATTATCTCAGATGTCACAGACCTGATACATTACGTTGATACATTGACTCAGGGTTGGCAGGATGTCCATTGTTGCAGTCGTTGTTAGGATTTTCCTTGGTTTTTACAGGTGGTATATCTACAACTGTTTATTTTTGAATCACTTGGGACTGAATATAATGCCCCCAGCTTTTTTCACTTCAGTTATACACTGGCGGGCGGTTTAACTATCACAAGCTGTCCAGCTATAAAGGGTACACATCATTTCATGGGTAAGTCAAATTGTTCTTATTTGAACCTGTAGTATACATATTTAGTAATTATGTTTCGTTTGACAGGTATTCTTCTTGCAAAATGAAGCTCTGCATTTATAAGCAGAACTTAACGTATTTAGCTAATTCATCATTTGCCACGTTCATATTTACCCATTTATATGTGGGTTGTCTCTGCTGAATATTTAGCTTAGACAAGGAGTCGCTACTTAGAGAGACATGAACGGGTAATAGGCTCCGAAACATGTTGATTAGTTACCCGCTGATGTCCCTATAGTTTATTTGGGCTGATACGGCCTATGTCAAAATTTTACAGATGAACGTGTGCAATATGGACGATAGTAATTTTATGTGTATATAGGTTAGGCAGGGACAGGCTAGCTTATGGAGAGTGAAGAGTTCGGACTGTGGAATAGGGTAATGACTACTAGGAAGTGGTTCTGGGGAAAAAAAGACACAAAGACAATTCCAGTCTTAAACACTGTAGTGGTCCTCAACCTTCTAGTCACATCCATGTATGAATGATGGATGCCGAATACTGTAAAGCAAAATTCCTCATCAAAATTGACGCCTTGTTTCTTCTTTTGTATTCAGTATTTAAACACAGGCTTTACAGTATGCATTTATATTTCCATCTCTGTTATTTTGGAGTCTTCATTCAAAGGCCATTTTATCTTGAGTGGCTCAATAAGCTGCGAATCCTGTACAAATAATATATACATGTATTGAGAATTGTCACCTTTGAAGCTCAGCGTTGCAAGTTTACACAAAAAAATGTATTCTAACACCTAACTGTTTAATATGTACTCGCAACTCTTCAGCCTACTTTGACAATGCCACAAATACTTTCTACTATTTTGATCATTTGTTCACTCACCTATGAACATATGAGCATGAAAAAGAGCCTTCTAAGAACGGATTAGCCTCGGAGGCCACATTTTCCCTCAATTCTGTGTGTTTTGTTTGCTTTTTTTTGTTTGTTTGTTTTTGTATGGTTTTTTCTTTGTTTTTTTTTTTTTTGGTTTTTTTTGTTTTGTTTTTGTTTGTTTTTGTTTTTTTGTTTTTTTTGTATTTTGTTTGTTTGTGTTTTTTTTTTGAGAATTTACAGAGGAATACTTTATACAATTTTCATATTGTTGATTATGAAATAAAAAAAACAAAAACAAAAAACAAAAAAAAAAAACAAACCACTTTTGGATGTGTCTTCCTGGGGCAAGTTCCGGTGACAAAGATTAGGTTACAAACCACAGCTGTGATTGGTTGGTTGCACATTCCAATTGAAAAAGTTAGTAATCCTGAAAATACTGTGCTTTCAGCATGCTGTATCGTCTGTATAAATAAAGTTAGTCAAGCCAAGTTTGCTGCATCACTGAGGTGCTTCATTGGTGGTCACATAGGTGCACTGTTGTCCAGGTCAGGTGGGAACTTTATGCTGTGGAAGGAAAATGATATGACCCCGGCCAGAGCACAAATCATACACCTGTATAAAGCTTATACATGTACCACCTGTATCAAGCTGATATCCCGGTGTTGTTTCGCATTTCAAGTATCACCAAACAATGAGGTGGAAATTATGTCACAAACATTTATCCGTGTTTTTCTGACATTATTATCTGTTAAATGCCATTCGCAAACATTTAAAATAACAAAATGTTGATTTTTTAGACTGGAAAACGCTAATATGAAAAATAGAAGGATTTATCACTGTGGTCTGGGGCCTGGTGGTAAAGCATTCCAAACAGCGGTATCCATGCAATTGAAAATTTTATAAATGAAAAACAACAAGCGTGATCCTGGGCCTGCGCATGTATATTACATAACTGTTAGCGGGTCGCCATATCGTTCCCCCGGGTCCAATGCCCTCTGGTGGTCAGGGCACGTATTGTACGTCATTTTATGCCATGGAATTAGCATAAGGCATTTTTGTCTCACTTCTGGGCTAGGCCAGTCAGAACACAAAAAGTTTATGGACAGGCTTAATGTATTGATCGTAACCGAGAAACGTTATGATTCCCTATTTTAGACACTTTTGAGCACTACATCCAGAACAATTATCTAAGATGCTATATAATAATTCCTTTCAGCTATCCAGGCATGATCAACAACTTTATTACTAAACCCACCATACAACATTGAGACATTTTGTACTACCAAACATGCCCGTTTCTTGGTGCGATCCCGAACTCTCCTATGGTGACAAAACTGACCAGTTATTAATGGCTGATCTGTTAGTCCTAAGATAACATATTTTTGTGATGTACAATTTGACCCCCTATCTGATAGGAAATATGCTAAACATTGACATGCACAGGTATCACAAAACGAGGTTTTCCAGGGAGTAAGTAACAGAAAATTACTCATTTTGCTGCATTCTGCGGGATCGTATTTCCACACCAATGGGGTTAAATAATTACATTCTCCGATATAATTATCACTTGTCTTAAAAAAATTTCATGATGACAAGTACAGGTAGGTGCAAGTTACAGACAGAACATGGTACGACGTATTATCATCATAATCCTCATCACCATCTTCATCACTAGTAGTAGTAGTAGTAGTAGAAGTAGTAGTAGTAGTAGAAGTAGTAGTAGTAGTAGTAGTATCATCATCATCATCATCTTTTTTTTCAAAGGTACTGGGCTATTATAGGCGCTCTGTCATATTTCAAAACTATGTGTTGGGCTATATTTCAGTTTTTTTTTTCTCATTGTAAATCTACTGGCCACGGCACCTGTTGAAATTCCTGTAACGATATGCGACAGTTTTAAATGTGCATGCCCTTATGAAGCAATTAAGCCGAGGATTCCAATTTGCACACAAGATGTTGTCCAACCTGCTGAAATGTCACGAATATATTTATCTTGTAGCCAACTTGACGGCTACATGGACATAAGCGCGAAGCATGCTTTTTGCACTGCAATTGGAGGGTTCGGGGCACAGACCTTTCTTCCCGATGACTCTTCATTGCTACATTACTTTGAGTTGTATAGTTGCGAATACTGCAACAAGTAAAAAAATAGCGAAAAGCTTTATTTTTGGAACAAGCGAGACAATTTGAATTTTTAGGTTGCTGGGCCTATAGGTTTTGGAAAAGAATAAGTCTGTACTGCAATTAATGAAGAATATTACATAAAGGGTAATATTGTCCATTTTATCTCACTGGTTCAGTTTTCCAATTGTATTTTTATTTTTGGTGTTCTTGTAAACTGTCTACTGCATGCTGAACAAGTGCGTGAAACATTCTTACCACAGCAAGAGCAAATTTGTATTCAATTGCCAAATATCTGTGGAGTTTTACCTTTCAAACTGCACTGTAGTGTAACTAAGTCCTTGTTGAACGCTAGGTTGTATATTTTAATGACTATCGGAGATACATTTCTTCAAATATTTGTCCATGATGGTACTCTTTGCAAAAGAATTAATCTAGGCTTTGGATCTTTTCAACTGTTTGACTTAAATATTTAAACCAATAGGGCTGACTTAATAAACTGCATACCTCAATGGACACATTTTCAACTACTCACCCATAGCTATATGGGCCTATTGCTACTCTTTCTGTTGTCTTGTGCCTTACTAACTAAGTGGAGCTACAGCAACAAGGAATAACCTCATTGAATACTCTTGGCATTTGCCTTTATTTGCAAAAAAAAAATGAATAACAACAATAACTTTCAGTACCACACGGCCCGTGTGGGCATTTCATTCTTGTTATGTAGCACTTGGTAGTTCCAATGAGGTTGCCCCTTTGTCTTTGGTTAGAGAGTAGGAGCCCAGCATTAAAATTTTTAGAACAGCATGGTAGCAAAAACGATATGAAGCCACCACGAAAATATTAGAATACAATCAAATCATCAAGCATATTCTTTGCCCAACGTTTGCAAAAATTTCATGATCAACAATGATACGACAGGAACTGTTTTCTATGTATGGTAAATGACAAAAAACTTCCAGTCTATTTATATATTATTTGTCTTAAAGAAACGACGCATTGCATACTTCGAAAATCCAAGTACCACTAGTCGTTTTACCATCACAAATGAAACTTTTGTTCCTCTTCCCTTATTGATAAAAACAATTTCACCTCTCTGTTCAGCTGTAAAAAACAAGTTACATGATTGATCATTGATGTAATTACTCATGAAATAAAAGTCTTGATTTGGCGTAATACTTAGGGAATAGGCAACTAGTATTTACAATATTCCCTTCAGTGCAAACTGTTCAGAGGGCCTGCTCATGGAGCGTCATGAAGAAATTTTGGTCTGCCTTTGCCAATTACTCTTGATGTCAGTACTCTGCACACTAGAATGTTCAAACTAATGTAGATCCTTTTAAGACCATAAAATTTAACTGATTTATAACCTTATTACAAAAAAATAAAAATGGATGTCCTCAGAAGATATACTACAAGTGACCGCTGTGTTGACATTACAAGCAACACCACAAGAATTGACATGTGGTCTTTTTAAGTCTGCTTTACTTTGTTGCAAGCTAAAGCAATGTGTCCTCAGCAGACGTATTACTAACGCCTGATGTGTTGACATTACAAGCAATATCACGGGACTGATATGTAGGCCTTTTGAGACTATGAAAGCGAACTACAAATTAACCTTGTTGCAAGCTGTAAAAAAAAACGGTTGTCCGCAAGAGATATATAACTGGCAGCTGTTAAGTTAACATTTACGAGCAATATTACAGGACTTGATGTGTACTGTCTTCAAGACTGAAACCGAACTGATTTATAACTTTGTTGGAAACTAATTAATAGTTGTCCTTGGGCGATATTTAACTGGCGACTGTTGTCTTCACATTACGAGGAATATTACAGAACTCGATATGTACTCCTTTCTTCAGACCATGAAATTAAACTGATTCATAACGTTGTTGGAAAGTAAAAAATGGCTATCCCAAGGAGATATATAGCTAGTTACTGTTGTGTTAACATTGGGAGCAATATCACAAGACTTGACATGTATAGACAATATAAAAAAAACTTGTATATACAAAAATAATATGTAATATATAGCAACTTACATAAAGTACGAAAAATCACCAGATTTTCATTCTTTTCTACTCTCTTTCTACATGTCCCAATCTAGAAATCTCAATGTAACATTTTCTGTCATGCAATTTGCAGACAAAATACAGCTCGTTACAATAAACATGCGCACATTTGAGTGCTATCTTGGTAGCATTTATACGATTTTAATAAACTTAAATGGCACATTCTTGAAACATTGCACATACTTTGTCCATTATATTCACAATTTCTGTTCCGTGTGGTTTGCACCTCAGGGAAGATAAAGCACCGAGCCCTGAGCAAAATAAGTTCACCACATGTTTCTCAGCTGTTAACATATTACATAACTTGTGTATATATATATATATATATAAATATATCCAAACGCAGTTCAAGGCACAAACTATACATGATATAGTTTGAGTTGCACTGAATAAAACATGAACTGTAATGCAAAAAATGGGTACTGGAAACTTGTTGTAATAACTAGTGTTTTCAGAAGGTAAAGCTGACAGCTATTTTGCTATTCACACATTTCCACAAAAGAATATATGTGAGTAAATTTGTTCCATGATAGTCTTCTGAGTAATTGTACATTGTATATTCACATATGCAGTTAACTGAACTTGCATTTTATCGTAACCTCACCAGGTCATTCTGACTGAAGTTCATACATCCACATTACCACACTCTAGTTAGCAACACATAAAATAGCTCTTACAATATTCTGCTAGGAAAGTTAGATTTTTTTTGGCAGTTGTCTTGCCGTAAATGTTAATTTTCAATCCACTAGTTATTGCTTTGTGGTTTACATTTGTACTCAATTTCAATACAAACCAGCAGCAACAAGAACGACAAAGTAGATTGAAATTTGATTATAACGTGGGTATGCCTTAACGTTTCAGGACGTTGGTGATTCATTTTAGGCATCCATCTATGACCACACTGAGTGGAGGTGGCGTATCCAGTTATGTGAAGGCATTTAGATTTCTTTGCTTTGGACACAAAGGTTCACACTTTCGTCCCAAGATCTGTCAGTTTTTGTCACTCAGATACCACCCCTGAAATAAATAAATATGCTGATTACAATTTTACATACAGTTTGAATAAGGTAAACCGTTGACGTAGCATTCATTTACCTATCATTAAAATTAAGATAATACTTCAACAATTTACACAAACTGCATTTGATGACATTAGTGCGTATTGTAATGTCCTAGTCACTAATGCTCCAGTACCATTAAAAAACAAAACTGCACTAAAATTTACATTTGTTTGGGGCATGCAGTTCCTGCAGGGTGGCGACTTGATACACAGGGGTTATGTGCTTTGCAGTTGGCTTTCTCGAAAGCCAAGTCTAATGTCCTGAAATGCTAAGCAACAATCCCAAAGTTTGCCTGAGTGGATATCTGTCTTAAAACAATAAAGCCTGCCACTTTGCACCATTATTCACACCAGTAATATTTTCATTAGGCCACGACTTTCTTTATCTGCATCCGAAGACAAGGGCCTGCAGTTGATGCAGGGTAGCAAAATGATATACAGGGGTTACGTGTTTTGTGGCTGGCTTTCACGAAAGCCCAATCTAATGACCTGGAATGCTAAGCAAGAATCTGAAAGTTTCGCTGACCGAATATCTGTCTCAAGGGCATAATATTAGGCTGTCCACTATGGATCACTATTTTCACCAGTTTTATTTTATTGGGTCACGACTGTTTTTATGAGCATGCGATGAAATATCAGTTTGAGGCTAATTTAGTTTAGTTAATTTAGTGCTTAAGCCCAATGATTGTCAGCTGAGACAGCTATGCTGTGGCACAACAGACTATGCAGTTGGCGCATACTTTAGCCAATACGCTCAGGGGTCTATATCAGTAACACACTGTCCTCCAAGCTTTACTGCATTTGCTCAAGAGCACTTTGATAGACATGAGCAAATACGTGACAAACGTAAAAACTCTCTGGTCATGATCATAATCACTAGGCCCACAAACAAAAATTATGCATAATGCTGTTCTTATATCAAATTTCTTCAGCAGCTTGTCGAGACCACCTGCCACAGCCTATAGTGGACCTGGGTCAAAGATTGCTAAAAACAGATGCCAAATTTCAATTTTACAACTAACTCTGGCTAAAAATTACCACATTTTTGGTTTGAAATATACGGTCGAAAAAGAGACCACCCTGTGAAGTAAACGGACCGACAGATCAGCTTTATTAAAAATGCAACATAGATACAAAGATTTGCAAAATACTGTGGAACTGGTCATTATCGACATCAAATTGACAAATCACCAAAAGATATTTCTCAGTCATTCACTACTTACAAACGTGGTACCGGTGTTCTCTTCTGCCCGTTCATTTGGCCGTTGACTCCAATTATACATGGTCGGCCTGTTACCTCCTAGATCTATATGTCTGCCTGAGGCTCTCGAAAATGCATTTATTATTGACCAGTCCTGCAAAAATGATCATATTCTGTTCCGATTAAATGCACAAATCAACTTCATTTGTAAATTTTTCCTTTGTTAACTCTTGCGATGAAAGTCATAATATGCACTAAATGTTATACTAAATGGAACCTCAAAAAAAAAAAAAAAAAAAAAGAGAAGTGAATACTGCCGATCCAAAATGGTAAATGATTCCCTCACGTGCCTCTCCTGGTTCAAGGTGCAGGTATGTCATGCCCATATTGTTACATTATCAACACAAAGAGAACCATCAGGATTTAACCGTACATCTTTCTAATTTCAATAAACTGGCGGGAATATGTAAAATATGATGACAATAATAAATCGTATAGAATTGACCAACAAAATCACCCCACTGCACCTGCGGGGGTTTACTTACTTTACTGCTACACATGGGTGCTTGCGCCCCCCCCCCCCCACTTAATGATCCCTTCTCTTTTGCAAACACCAGTTACTTCACATCGGTTTAAAAATGCATAACAGTGCAAACAAACCTGAACAATGAAACTCCAAAAGCGTGCTCTCTATGCCTTGCCTTACATTATTTGGCTCCTTCATTGTCTGACCTTGTAAAGGCCACAGTCGTAATTAGAGTACGTGTGTGGTGGAAAGTCGTTGGAAAACACAAAAACTTGCTTTATATGGAACAAATCCATGCGCCATGTATTGAGGAACGTCATGTCCGGGGATGTCCAGAAGTGTTTCTTTTATATTTCAAAACAAGTGGGTAAGTGCTTTTGGGGGAAGAATATATTCTGAAATGCTGTTCCCACCACAAAAGTGAACAAAATGAATTGATACAATTGCACAGTGATCCAAAGGTCCTATGTCTCCCGCCACAATACACAGGAGAAATGTTTACAATGTATACAGCATGTCTGGTGCAAGAAAATTGATATGTTCTTGGGCCCTCTGACTTGGATAAAGGTTAAGGTCAAAAGCAATACATGGCACACATGCCCTTTGTATGATGCATTTCTGGTATAACTTCCATGATCCTACCACTAAGGGTTCTAGAGATATACTGCCAGACACACGAAAATGGATATGCTCTTGGGCCCTGCTTACTAGATCAAAAACAATACACAACGCACATGCCCGTGGTATGATGCATATCTGGTACGAATTGCATTATTCTCTCTATTAGGGTTCTATAGATATGCCCCCGGATGGACGAATGGACGAAAGCAGCCCCTAGCCCTACTAATTCTATGTCCCACTATGCCACCTTCGGTGGTGGGGCGACAAAAAATCACAAAGCATTGGACCTTGATGATTTTCAGGACAAACGTAATTAAGACCCACCCAAAGTACACCCCCACCAAGTGTAACGCGGTTATGGTTGACGGTTTTGGAGCTAAGCATATACATGTATGTACATTTGCTTCCCTATAGTGACCATGCCAGCTAGTATGTTCCCTTGCTAATATTTACAGAACTATTAAAAATTAGGAGAAAATAGCATCGATCGCAAGTACTGAATCACCTTGAACGGTATTAATGCAAGCTATTTTTCTGTTTACTTGATGTGAATCCAGTTTTAGAATCACAAACAGAGGGCTGTGTCAAGAGTCCATGCCCAGCTGACCAACAGGATCATCACCCTTGTGGTTCTGAGAGCTTGGGTTAGGACATAATAGGCAGGCACTTATCAAAAGTACATCCCTACCAAGTTTGACAGTGTAATCAATAGCAAATGGGAATTTACCGATAAGTACCCGAATTAAAAAATAGCATGAAAATCCACAACAGTGCTACCTGGTTGACAACTTTGTTAGGCTTTTTTCACAAGGAATATATCGACCACGTTTCAGCTTAATCTGAGAGACGGTTCTGGAGAAGTTGAAAACAGCAAAAGCACAGAAAAATAATTTTAAAAAATGAAACAAACTTTAGCACTGCCTGGTGAACAAGTTAAGAAATAAGAGTCCCGAGGAGTGTTCCTGTGTGATATTAAAGAGATTGGGTTAGTGGTTACCTAGGAGACATTTTTTAAAGATTTGTTGAAAAAAAAGATCAATAAACCAAAAATCATTGGAGCGTGACTATTTGAACACACTTATTAGAGGCCCACCCAAGGTACATGCTACTAAGTTTGAAGTCAATCTGGTTGGTGGTTTCAGAGAGGAAGTGGCAAATGTGAATACACATCCGAATGCCCATTGACTTACATGGTGATCAATACAAGAGCTGCATTCACCTATACGTACCCAAACTGCTAAAAAAAAAGAAAAAAAAAAAAAAAAAATGATTCACTCAATGCCATCTAGTGACGAACTTTGTATGACCCTTCCACAAAGAACATATCCATTAAGTTTGAGTTTAATGTGAGTGACAGTTCTGGAGAACAAGTCTGAAATAGCAAAAACACACAAAAAATAATAAAAAAGGAAAAAGATTGCAGAGCCACCTAGGGAAAAAGTAAGAACCAGGAATCCCTACAAGTGTTCTTGTGGGATAACAAGGCAACTGGGTGAGCGATTTAAGAGAAGAAGAATTTACAAGATTTGTCTAAAAAAGAACAATATATTTCATAAAAATCCCAACATCACTGGAGCATGACCATTTGAAGAAACTTTCTGGAGAGCCGCCCAAGGTACATTGCTACAAAGTTTAAAGTCAATCTGGATGATGGTTTTCGAGAAGTCGAAAATGCGAATAAGCACTAAAATGTCTACTGACTTACATAATAACCAATAGGAAAGGTTTATTTATCGCTAAGTACCCAAACAGAAAAAAAGGGGGGTGGGGGACGTTAAAAATCAGAAATCCAGAGCAGTCCCACCTACTGACTCACTTCGTTTGACCTTTCCACAAGAAACGTATCCATTAAGTATCAGCTTAATCTGAGTTATGGTTCTGGAGAAGAAATCGAAAAAATCAAAAACACACAAAAAGTCATAAAAATGCGGATAAAAAATTGCAGCATTACCTGATGAAAAAACTCAGAACTGGGAGTCCCCAGGAGTGCTACTGTGTAATATCAAAGCACTTGGGTAGGCCGTTTCCCAGAAAAATATTTTTTTACAGTTTGTCCAAAAAAAGAATCAAAGAATTGATTCAAAAATCCAAAATCACTGGAGCGTCACCATTTGAACCAACTTGGCGGAGGCCTACCCAAGGCACATCCCCATCAAGTTTGAAGTCAATCTGGCGGATATTTTTGGACGAGAAATCGAAAATGTGAATTCTGGACAGACTACGGACAACGGACTCATGGACAAACAACAGACCCTCACAAACGCTCAACTGACTGAGATGTCAGCTGAGCAAAAAATGTCACAGAAATGTACAGAAAATACAAAAATGCAGCACTGCTTGACAGATGGTCTGCTTGGTTTGGAATACACGTATTTTAAAGTTTCACCCCTGCCCTTGAAATAAGAAAGAAAATGAGAAACAAATATATCTTAAAAATAAAACAAGGGGACCGTGACAGTCCTGTGTTCAATGCATGTTGGATCTATATTTTTAAATGTGGTCCAGTGGTCTTGTGCAAATATCTATATACTGGCTAAATAGTTCTCAAGTGAGCACTCGTAACAATAATTCAAAGGTTGCTGCCTGAAACTAGGAGCACTTAACTGGCTAAAGTACTGACAGTCACGCCTTTAGAACTGGATCTACATCAGCCAAATTCATCCCATTATAGTCCCGTAAAGGACTATGCGCATGTGCAACCTAAAAATGGTAGCTGAAGAAGTTCTCCTTACATCTATACAAAGCAGTGCCCATAACTACAGTGTCCTGTCAGCTTGATTATATATCATGAATGCCACCTATGTGCAATGACAAACTTGTCATTCTTAACGACCATCGCTATCTGCAGTGTTAAAGTCTTCACTCACGTGATACTGGAGTCATTATTATCTACACGACAAATGGCAGCATACAACATTACCAAGATATGAGGGCATATGTTAATGTAACCTTAAGGGCTATTCAAGGTAAAAACTAACAACACCAGAAGAAACAGAATACTTCCATTTTGATATACTTTCAAGTCATTTAAGGCCAAAAACACCTAAACAAACTAGGTAATTTCCTATTAGTGTGTGGTAGCAGTCATAGATCTTCGCTCCACCATTACGAAGATATCAGCCAATATGTAAGTTTCGTTCTTTGAAGGTCACCGCTGGTCAAAATTAACGACACGAAATGAAATCCCACAGCTACTTTCGGATTGTTGTTTAACAGTAATCAGTGGGATTTGTATCCAGCATTACGGAGAGATAAACCAGAGACCAACTTGTTTCTGACCCCAGAGTAACATTGCTTACTTGTACATATACCCCAAATATATAATGTGTAATTTCGAAAAATTGTTACAAATCAGGAAATGCCAATATTGCAACAGTTAACGAAGGTACTAGAGATTCAGTTATGGCGCATTCCCACCAAGTTTGGATTGAAAAAAATCAGCACGTGATTTGACAGTAGGCTCAAGAAAATAAAATAAAATAAAATACACACACGCAAAAAAATGGATAAAAATGCAGTACCGCCTGTTGGACAACTCAATGTCCATGCGTCTTTGCACAATTGGTCATGGGCAATTTCGAAACAATTGGCTATGTGCTTTCCGCCATTTCGTTTTAATATGTTACTTCACTGGGAAAAGTACCTGAACCACATGACCAAACGCGATATTTTATGGGCTTCAAGTGTCTCTTTCGGAACAGGCCCAGTGATGGTATTGCCATTTTAGTATAGTCTCAACAATACTGACTATATTTGTATTATTCCAGCCGTACCTACTATTCCGGGCCTACTAAAAACTGAACTATTACTTGGCGAATCTCAGCCATACTCACGAATTGATGTGCTGCCACGTGTGCTATTACTTGCTGTATTCTCAGTTCCATTTTGTGTACTCCTCTCCCATAGTTACCCATATGGAAACACAATCGTTCCCAACAAATGTGTGGAACAATTTTTGACCGAAATAAAATAGAAGACAGATTGCTGTTGTTTGTTGTTTTCTTTGTAAGCCAATCAGATTACGTAAGGTAGAAAAGAATACCTGAAAGTTCTTTCTCGAGTGACGTACCTTAGCAACGCAATGTTGAAAGTGAACAAAATGGAGTCAAAATGGCTGCTGCAAGCACGCTAGCCCGAGTAGGTTTATTCACAAAAGCATAGGATTTAACGCTCTATGGGAGAAAAAAAATACATGGCCACAGCTTGACCCCCCCCCCCCCCCCCCCCCCCCAATAAAAAAAGGCTCGCAGTGAACGATTTTAGAACTCGTGCCCTGTAAATCCATTCCCCATGACACGGCAATGTGGAATTCCATATTTCTGGCAGATTCACTTAATATTTTGGTGCACTCCCAAGTGCATTATTTTTTTTCTACTGTCATTTACAGTTATTATATTTGATTTACTCTTATATGCTGTACTTGCAGCTATACTTACTATTCGTGGTGTTCTCTCAAACGCCCTGGATATACTTTTTATTCTCTGTTGTTCATACGCTGAGTTATTCAAACTACGGGTAGGGGGCAGGGGAATGCCTGGTTGCCAATGTAATCTATCAAAGCGGTGCAGCAGTGATGGGTAGGAATCCCTGCTTCCAGTGCTGGATCCAGAGCTGCCCTGGTGGTCCTGCTGCGATCGTCGTTTGCGGTACCAGTAGACAGCAATCAAAACAACCAGAATGGTTAGCGCCAGGCCCAACAGTGCACCCAATACCGAGGCCACGATAATACCATCAGTTACACCGTCGTCGGGTGTCGTCGTACCTGGGACTAAAGATCACCATAAATGCAGGTTCAGCTAGGAAAACATCCAAAAAACCTGTGCATTCTTCATTTTGTTTACTTGAGTTCACGAAACTAGTAAAAGGGGCATTGCACAAATGCTTTTTGCGCACCTGTGTAGTTACTTTTTTTCTGTACCCAGGGAATTGCTATGCCCTCATGTCTGGACACACTTGTAGAACATAACATCGTGATGTCGTAATTGCTATGTAGATGGCACATCGCCGATGGGTTATAGCAAACACTGAAGAAACCAGCCAGCATGGCCAAAATGTTCTTTTTTTTTGCTTTTGAATTTGAAAACAGCATTGAACGTTAACGGTATCTGAACATGCATACAGAAATGAACAACCGTGTCAGGAATTTTCCGGTCCTGAACTGAATTTGTACAGAATGTGTACATGCCTTATGGGTAAGCATCGTAAATATTATACCGTTATACTTGAGCTTTGCTTTAGGGGTAAATTCTATTAACTCCACATAATATCGGACACCCGATTCCCTGGTCGTATATTCTGCATGAAATGCAGGTATCAATCTGTCCCACCCTGTTAATTTCACCACGTTTCTGACACCGTTCTATCAACTTGAACTCAATCAAATGATGTACACATCGTGCGGATGCAAGGCATCGCACGCAGAGTTAACGGTCAGGGCGATACGATTCTGTCTAACAAGGCCCTTGCGGTGAGAACCTAACAGCATCCAGAAACATGTAGCTCTCACCACAAACACATGAGGATGAGTCTTTTTAATTCCTGTCTTACTTTGTACCCTTCACACACCAACTCAAGTGACAACAAAAGAGAAGAAGCACAAGATTCAAACTCATGAACCTTTTTTTTCGTTTTAAAGTTCCGTTGATTTACTCGGAATGAGCGCTCCAGAATATGGTATTTAAAGGCATGTAAATAATCATGGGAAGCATTTATTCCGCCACTAGAATGTAAAGCGTTATTTGACGCAGTTAAAATTAGAAAAAAACACTATCCTTTTCTTTACTTTTAACAGGTAATATCATGGGGTAATTATTATTATTATTGTGTGTTTAATTGATCCAGTTACCTGTGATTGATATGGTATTTTTGTCAATTGTATAATTGAATCGCCAGATATTATCCTCCAAAATGGCTTGCAAGTCCGCGACTGTTGTATTTTCCGGCACATACATTGTCATTTGGAAGTCCACAGCGATACTTCCTTGCCTTTTTAACAAAAATTCATAGTTACACGTGGCTTGCTTCAACACTTGTAAAACCGCATTATGTGATAAAAATAGACCAAATGGCTTTGCAAATACAAAAAATAACGGTTATTGCCCCAGTTAAGCAAAGCCCAACGTTTAATGTAATTGCAAATCCCATTCTTTGAAGCGGACTAGATTGATCCCGCAATTGTTATACCTTAGTTGATCTTTGCATGCTCTGTGTACAATTCACTTTGCTAAAAGTTTTCCATTGGAAATTTACATGCGCATTCTCTCTACAAATGGTACGTATGGAAGTTAGTCACACATAAACTTTACATTATTCATTCCTGCCGTTTGTCTCCACACACTTGGCTTGAAGAGAGGCACAGTCAAAAGATTTGATGTTATATAGATAAAAAATACATAAATCTCCAACACCTGGAGAAAAACCCCCTTCTCTCTCTCTCTCTCTCTCTCTCTCTCTCTCTCTCTCTCTCTCTCTCTCTCTCTCTCTCTCTCTCTCTCTCTCTCTCTCTCTCTCCTCTCTCTCTCTCTCTCTCTCTCTCTCTCTCTCTCTCTCTCTCTCTCTCTCTCTCTCTCTCACATACCTGAAGCTAATTGACGTAACCACAGCGGTGCTACTTGAAACGTTGAAGTAAATATACTCAATCTGCAAATAAAAGTCGTGCTTGGGTAAGATTATTTTTTATGAGCAGGGCCTCAGAAAATTACGAAGCAAATTACCTAATATAATGCTATTCCTACAAAAACACCACAAGATTTTTTGATCCAGTTTACACTCTGAATTAGGAAAAAGGACATCCATCACAGAACATACCTTCTTACACAAACGATCACTTAAGAGTACTCATTTTCAACTTTGAATACGGGATGGTTTCATGGTAATCTGGTCCCTTGTGCCCATCGAACCTGTTGCTATGTGCAGTCGACCACAGTTTGGTTTATGTTTTCACCCGGTCTTTCTCAAATCTACGTTTCTTCTCTAATCCGAAAGGCTCTCTGCATGATTTGACGGGACAATACGATCTAGACCCAGAAATGTCCAGATAAATCCAATTTATTACTGACGTCAAGGACTTTTCACGATACCCAGCTCTGATCCGCAAGAACGGCACTCTACCTGTGATATCTTGTACAGGGGTGCAATGTATCCCCGTTCGCGTAACAGTTATATATATATATATATATATATATATATATATATATATATATATATATATATATATATATATATATATATATATATATATATATATACTGTACTACATCAAAATATGTTTGGCTAACCTATATAATAACGGCCCACATATACACAATATAAGGCCAACAATTAAGTATCAGAAAATTGTAAACAGCCTTTTTACCTACCGTTGGGATTGTTTCATTGTATAAACTCCAGTACTCGAAAGATGTATTATCACCATGCTGGACCAGGAAATCTCGATCGGTAATCTTGAACTGCCCGTAGATTACCTGCTTCGTTGTCACTGTTTCATTGAGTGATGCAGTCGTTGGAAACACATAAACAGATAGCATTATTGAGTGCAGACCCAGTGATATTTCTTTGTATTTTTGTTTTCTCAAAGAATGATTTGAGATGGCCTACCAACAGTAAAAGCCCTTCTGTGCATCCCCATTCCCTGCACAACTGTCATTTAAGACGGACACATTTTAATGAAGGTCTAATGGACACTTATACACACAAATAGATCTGGCGGGTTTTACTTCAAAGTGAATCTAATAAAGACACTCTTTTTGTTTCGACAAGTTTGCGGTCTTCATCTTCCCTCAAATGTTGTTGTTTGGTTGTAAGTCATCCATCAAGGATTCCGAAGTTTGGCAAATCTTTCACCGTCTCAAGTCATATCATTAATGGCCAATTTTAAAATAAACAGTATGTCCTTATCGCTCCCATTTAGTAGCTTTGGGGTATACACTCAGATATATTCCTAGCGCCGATATGGCTTGAAATGTGACAGCGCCTTTTTGTAAAAATATTTTACTTCCAGGCAAAACATTACAATTCAAGACACCACTAGCCCAGCTTTGACTAAATAATTGCGCTGATTTGTGATGGGTCAAAATGTAACAACATTGACTGACGGAAAAATGTACACATGCTGGACACACACGGTAGTCTGAGATGGTAGACGGTCCCTGCAGGACATATCAAAGTATTTTAAAGGAGTATCCAGGCCTCACCGACCGAATTATGTGTTATCACAAGACAAAAATTAGCAAAACGTGCTTTCAGTTTCAGTGTCGATATAGTATGTATTCCGGCTTGAATATATAATGTAATGGTATACAAGTAGGCGTTAACAGATGGACACATTCCGAATGAGTTACCAAACAGATAAACCAAACAGATAAATAAATAAATAAATAAATAAATAAATAAACAAACAAACAAACAAACAAACAAACAAACAAACAAACAAACAAACAAACAAATAAATAAATAAATAAATAAATAAATAAATAAATATATAAATACATAAATGAGTAAGTAAGTAACCAAGTCAGTAATCATTTCAATAATTGCACCCCTGTTTTCGATAAACCTGGAAAAAAATGTTTTGAATGCTGATCATGTTTTTCTGTACTATTCAAGTAATTGGCTCTTTGCACTGCATATCAATCTAGCACTCTTTGGTTTCATAGATTACGTCTAGATAGATTCTGCCACAAGGTGTTAACTCTTAATGTGTCACATGTTATGGCGGTCTCTTGCGCAATGCAAAATGAATTGCGATGCGCCCAAAACTGTGTACTTTATGCAAAATAACAACCAATAATATTGTAATGTAACAACTGTCAGTTGAAATATGTTGAAGCATCTTTGACGTTGATAAACCTGTCAAGGCTGCTACTCGATTATCCTATAAAACAGACAGAAAAGGGGAAAAGTTGAGCTACACTGCTTACTGCCGCCATGCTGTTAGCCCCATCCTGCTCCATTGGAAGCGCTCTTTGAGTTGCATAACTTTGATTTTCTGATGTTTTGCAATTCAACGCAGGATCTTTTGTTAGAATTCATTGTGATAAAAACTTAGCGCGCTTGGTATGTTTGAAGCTATACAAATATTGACTCCAATTGTAATCCACTGAATTGAAATGAAATATCATGAAAATACCATGGGGTATCACCCATCAAGTTCAAGCAATGTCCGATATGTCATAGGTCAAAGGTTTCAACGATATCTAGTAATTAATTTTCTGTATCATAGTGATTTAGGCCAAATGGCGATGCAACTTTACAGAAAAGAAAATTTGTAGAACAATAAAAAAATAACCAAAGATACAGGAAGGGAGAAAAATCAGACAATAAAGACTAATGTCACGTGAGGCCTACCTGTTTCACAAGTAAAACCGCCGAAGCCAATGCTGCAGGTACACGCATAGCCATTGATCGCATCCTTACATGTCGCTCTATTTTTGCACGGTGAACTTAAACACTCATCGATGTCTGAAAAGTGAAAATAAACCAGTTTTACATTGCTTTTAAATGCATTGTATTTTTCGTGATACATTCATTGGAAACGTTGCTTGCAAAAGAAGATTTTTCAAACATGCAAGCCTAATGAGCCTGTTTAGGCGTGTAATGACACCAAAAGGCTCTACTTTACAATCAAGTAAGATGCCTCTGCATTCCTTATGCAACAGCGGCATGCGAGAACTGATGATGACAACGAAGGCTTGTAAACGTACAACACAGAATAAAATACTGACAAAACATTGTAAATTTTACCATTATGCATTGCATTCATGGCAAGAACCTCTTCACTAATTGTACTTTCATATAATAGCCATGGAAAAACTAATATCAGTGAGGGCCAAGTACTCAGTGCTACAGTGTCAAGTGTGAATTTTATGACTTTCAGAATATGTCTTTGGTTTACACATATTTTATTTATATACCAGTTGGCTAACAGGCTCGCCAGGGCCTCTTGTTTTAACAACATGAACATTTTGAAACACTAGTACATGGATAAATAACAAACATGATCACAATTAGGAACAACAAGAGGGCTATGTGAACAGCCTATGCTCAGCTGACCTAGAGATATATCACACTTGTAGCTCTGTGAACTTGGGATAGGATCAAGGTCACCAATGCACTGATTAGGTCTGATCTTTTGGTAGAACACTAGTATGTGCAACATCAAGGTCCCAGTTCAAGTAGTTCTCAAGTTATAGTGTAAGGTAAAATTCATGTAGGTTGAACTGTAATCCAAGAATTGAGGTCAAGGTCACTCATGTTCTATGTTAGCATGATCTTCATAAACATCAACATGTCCAACATAAAGGTCATATTTCAAAACAGATCTCAAGATATAAAGTGAACAGTACATTTCATGTCAGTGGTCCTGCAATCTTGCGAATGAGGTCATGGTCAAGGTAAAAAAATGGAGCATAACCACTTGCACAGAAAATTGTAGACACTTACAAAAGGTACACCCTAACAAAATTGATACGAATCTGACCAAAATTATTTATGTAATGAACATAACAAGAAATCCACATGTTAAACTTTCCTATTAATACTTTTACAGATTTTCCAAAAAAGTCAGATTTGCCCAAAAAATATAAACAAAAAAATCATACAAATCCAGAAATCACTGGAGTGTGACCGCTCGAACAAATTTGGTATAGACACACTCAAGGCACATTGCCACCAAGTTTGATGTCGATCTGGCTCACAGTTCCTTCAGAGATTGCCAAAATGTCAATAAGCATTACAATGTCTATTGACTTACACAGTAATCAATAGAAAAAGTTCATTTACCGATAATACTCAACTTGAAAAAAAAAATAAAATATCAGGAATCAAGAAAAGTGCCACCTAGAGACCAACTTTGTTGGACCACTTATCCAGTTTCAGCTTAATCTGAGTGATGGTTGTAGGGAAGAAGTAAAAAAATAGCAAAAAAAAAGTCATAAAAACTTTGCAGCGCCATCTGGCGAACTATTATGAACTAAGAGTCCCCAAGACCGTTATCGAAAGCAATTGGCTGAGCGGTTTGGGAAAGGACGGTTTTTAAAAGTTTGCCCCCCCCCCCGAAAAAAAAATTAATACATACATACATACATACATACATACATACATAAATACATACATACATACATACATGTATGTATGTATGTATGTATGTATGTATGTATGTATATATGTATATATATATATATATATATATATATATATATATATATATATATATATATATATATATATATATATATATATATATATATATATATATATATATATATATATTTCGAAGTCGCCGGAGCGTGATCACTTGAACAATCATGGCTGACACCCAGTCAAGGCACTCCCCCACCGAGTTTGAAGTTATTCTCGCTGAGAGTTATGGTTAAGAAGTCGAAAATGAATGTAGACAGACGACGGATGATGGACGAACGGACGACGGGCGGCGGTTCCTCACAAAAGCTCAGCTGCCTCACAAGTCAGCTCAGCTAAAAATGATGGAATGGACCAGTGTTTGAGCAGAATAAACTTGTAGTGTAGGTGTTTAAAGACACCACCATAAAATCCTAAACCCCCTCCCTTTTGCAGATGAACTGACTGAGAATTCGATATAAAGAAAAAACTAAATGGTTAAATGTTCCATCTTGGGTTAAGAATCCAGGTTGATTTTCTGAAAGAACGTACTTGTCACGCACAAAGTTGACTATGTGCTTAAAAAAAGCACGTTCAAAGACCTTCCCTACCACTAGGAGAACCAATACGCCAAGAAATGGCCATCCTCGGCGCTTTTGCCGAGAAATGCCGAAAAAAAATGTTCAAAAACCCTTTTCTCGACATCACTGGGTACTTTTACCGAGAAACATCGAGGTCTGCTGCAATGCTACTCTCCCCACTTTGTAGTATGTTTGTCAAATATACCTTTACTTAAAAAACACCTCCAGCATAGAACTACATTTTGCTGTCAGCGGGGATTATCAGTCTTATCTGAAAGATAGCACTGTTTTTATACTTAGGCAACAACTTTTTTAAATGCAGGTAACAACATACCATTTAGGGGTTTTGCCTCATTCAGATAACAATACCAAAGAGTGTGAAATGCTGCTGTATGAATCTGAATGAAGGGTTTTCATCTCTCATATTCCTTGACTTAGTTAAAATGTCAATTACTAGCAGGTATCAGTCATTCTCATACATAGTCAAGAACAGTCATTTATGTCCTACAATTAATCCATGGTGACAGTCTCGTTTTGCATTGCCCTGCAAAAATGCCTACCAATACTTCTTATGAACATCTTCTTCCTAGTATGTTGGAAAATGCCAAAGTATTGAAGTCTCGACTTCATACTAGGCATTTCTAGGCAAAACATAATGCGGAACGCCGAGATGCTTTTCACTCTAGACATAACCTCGGCATTTTTGTCAAGAAACGCCGAGGTAAGTATATGGGAGAAACATACCTCGGCATCTTTTCCCGAGAAACGCCGACGGGGAAGTAGCATTGCAGTAGACCTCGGCGCTTCTCGGCAACAATGCTGAGGAACGCCGAAGGAAAACAGACAATCTTGATTTTCTCAGCAGTTCTCTCCAAAATTTCTAAGAGATGCCAGGAAAAGGACTGTTGTAGATATTTCCTCGGCATTTCTTGGCAAAAATTGCCGATAATGGCCCTTTCTCTGCGTTTTAACTCTTCCAGTGTACATGCCTCGATAAAAAGGAAGGTTTATGATTGTTACACAGCTCCGCTGTAACACTTTTATAAATTGGTGTTAGACGTGCGTTTTACGTTGTGAAGGAAACTACAATTATTTGGAGAAAGCTCCCTAATTTAGTGACAGAAACGGCATTATAAGGAGCTGCCTCCTTTTTCTTCAGAGGGCTATTGCCCTCCGGTCCAAATCATTTTTACGTATTCAAGGATTTCAAGATGTCAAAAATACTACATCTGCTTAAGGCAGCAGTTTCTAGTAAGTTATGTGAGTCTTTGGCTTCACTTAATAAATAAACTTCATTGTCATTGTTTTCATGAGCGTGTGAGGAAAACTGACAATGAAGTTTATTTATTATGTTTACATTTTTTCCTATTTTTTCGATTTTTGATAATAATTACAAGTGATGCACGATCGCCAAAGAACGTTTTTTCCACATAAATTGCCTTGGTTTAAGGGGGGTGTGATCAATAGAAAGATAAGCGCTAACCACGCCCCCGTTACCTGGCAACCAGTCTATCCCAAAAGCAACAAACAGGAAAGAAAAATAGTCCCTTTGTAAATGTTCATTTATTTGAACAGATAGCTTTACAAAATACAAGATTCGTTCACATTAGGGAAAAAGTATACAAGTAAGTTATTTTTTGGGATAAAATACCCAGAATAACACAATGAATACAAGATTAGCACCATTGCACTTGCACCTCGCACCGCGGATGCATCTCAGACTGATGCGAGCAGTGAACAGGATTTAACAGTTTAACGAGGCGCGATCATGTTGAAGGTACAATTTTGAAAGGTGGAGTTGGAAATCATTCCTGCGTTAAAATTCTGGTTGGTTTGCTGGCTTTGTGATATTTCTATCGAAGAAGAGGATGCGGTGGATGTGCAGGTAGGCCTACGTGGAACAACGGTTGATTCTTGGTCACGGGGATTGAGAACAAGAGCAGCATTCGTAACTTTGTGTGTATCCGCGAGAGGGCGCACAGGATTTATGAATGAAAAGAAAAGTAGTGTCCAATGTACTGGCGTATAAAATTGTGAAGGGGCTGCATAGCTGGCGCGTGCAGACTCGCGTGTAGACGATGTCTTCATGAGATGGTGAGGACAACAACAGTTCCTATTCTTTCAATGTTAAACAATAAAGGGAATGTAAATATTAGGCAATGTAGAGCAGGAAGCATCCATATCACAATATTTACGAAAATGCTGATTGAAAACGTCAGCTTTGGTTTAACTGTGCCATACGAGTGTTTACTTTTACAAAATCGAGGGTATAGAGGTGTTAGTATTACCAGATATCAAATATTTAACCATTTCCCACCACTTTTTGCCCTCAAACGTCCCAGAATTCACAATATTACATTGTTTATTTAAATAGTCGAGTTCTGCTTTCCTTAAGTAACTAACATATTTGCTCCCTAGTTCACTAAGGTACCTCCAGATGTAAGAATTTTTGTTTGAGGCCTCCACTTGCTCGTGAATTCTGTGAATTTTACGCTTTTGTGTCTGCAATCTTGAGGTGAAATATGAAGGATCGGTTTTTTTCCCTTATTCTGACAATAAAAATTTTAATTGTCCAATTGAGACAGACTGTATCGACATAACAGCGTTGGCGTCTTAGTTTATTTCATTTATTCTTGCTCGAAAGTGGTCAAGATTAGCTTTGCCAAATGAACCTTTCGTACAAACTCTCCATTTTAACTCGGAATCTTAGGCTTATCGACACAGTGCAAACATCCTTTTGTGTACCCTGCAGCAATACTGAAGTTCTTTGCTCAATTTGAGAAATATTGCTTAATATTAGGTCTAGACATGTTGAGGTCTGTTCAGACTCGATGAGTGTACAGCGCAACTCCCCTGTTAAAGCCGCCAGAGCAATCTCTGCGTATCATTGGGTGAAAACCTGATATAGTAAGGTCACCACTGTCCCTATGTAGGAACGACCAGTTTCACAAAACGGTATGGAGTCATATGACTATGCTAGCGATGAAACAGTACATAAATGTTTGTGGTGCGAAAGGCAACGGATGTTCGGATTACAAATACAGAAGTCCCCAGTTGTTTCAGTCCGAATACATCCTATATTGAAAGGATACCGTGATATCGCGGGATAATGCTGATCAAGTGTTACTTCTTTTGACACACTAGTCCATGGCCTGACAATATTTATCCCGTGGCTCATGTTAAACTTGAACACACCATAATGCCCACCTGTCTCACAACGAACTCCGGTGAAGCCAGCACTACATTTACACATGTAGCTGTTTACGTCATCAACACACAATGCTCCATTCTTGCAGGGGGCACTTGAACATTCGTCAATATCTAAAAAAACATGACAGAAAGTGATGTGTTTATATATATATCCTCGGTGTAGGTCTTTGAAAGCAACAAAATCTGAAAAGATATAATTTTAGGGTATATTATTACTTGAGGCACTTTGGGTAGAGTTTTATATATATATATATATATATATATCATTGCCCTAGCTGAACAAATTGGTCAAACTGCCAAACGAATTACGGATACCAGAGTTACACGTATTGTTATTTACATCCAAACACAATACAGTAAAAAATTCTCAACTTACAATGTGCGTCACATGTTTTTGGCAAGTATCCAATAATCAAACTGAATTTATTTCTATACCCTTATCATTAATTCCATGGACAGAGTTGTAAACGCGAGTAAATAACACCGTTTTGGTTCATGTTACTATAAACACTACCCAAACAATACCAACTGACTGCTAGCCAGGAAGACTTTGAGTACCAGTTTGACAGACACTTTCTCCATAGCAAGGTAAATCAGCTGCAAACCTACCAGTTTGACACAAATTTCCAGAAAAACCTGCAGCACAGCTACAAATGAAGCCATTGATTCCGTCAATACATGTGGAGTTGTTTTGACATGGACTGCTGGCGCACTCGTGTATGTCTGTCAAAATATTCCGCAATATTCAGTGCTTGTGCCTGTGTGGTTACCGATTAATGAGTCCAATAATACTGCTGGTTTATTAATACACGTTGTATTTCCTCAATCGACAGTTATAATGCCTGCATACATTACACGATAGCTAAATTCTGAGTTTGTGCTAGAGTTGTTCTTTGGGCAAAACACCAGCCAAACTGATTAGGGCCCAGGTGGAGTTGCAGAATTCATTTGTCAACTGCTTATGTAAGATATCGATATGCCTTTTTTCTGGCTTTAATAAGTACTAACATACTGCGGATGCACAATTTATCCAATATAAACTAGAAGTACACGAGACTGGGTGTCCCATTCCTAACCTCTTTTGCTGGCAAATATTTTGTCTGTGAGTTTTGTATTTTGTAGGTTCATTTCCAAAAATGACGAAAGTCATATTAACACTGGAAATAACGTAACGGCATATTGGAATTTAAAAACCGAGAGCAAATGGGAAAATAGTGGCTGGGAAGCGGCATTTTGATATATTACGCCACCGCAATTGAAGCAACGGGGTGTCTCATTTGCTAGAAGCACTGCAGATTGTCAATATATGTCTATGCCCTTATTGCCCAAAACAGACTACGGTATCTTAAACTTACAACGGTCCCAAAACCAGACGTAAACAGAGTTTCATGCACATCTATTGCATTAAAAATACCTTTGCCGTAAGTTTGGTGTGCAAAATCTTTTTTTTTTTTTTAATTGCACTTTAATATTTAAACTTCCTCTTTAGACTGATGTACTACCTGACCCACCAACTACCAATAGCGAGCTGCAGTGACAGTCTGACAACATTTGGTATTGTATTTTTTCCTTTAAAGCCTTACGTGGTATGAGACCTTGTACGCCTTTTGCTGCTTGGATTACATTTTTGCCATTGGAAGGTGCATTAGATGTTTCCTAACATAAGCACAGTAATAAAACCTAATCCATTCCTTTAATTGACAGCTGGCATATTATACTGTTGTGTTTCATTTTCTTATAAACACTACCGCAACTGCACAGACAAACAAGGAGTTGCAGTTTCCATGCATCTTAATTTTTCTGTATCACACTAAAGTGAAAGACTTTGAATACTAAATTGTGACAGATACATTCTCCATGCCAATGAAATCAGCTTCAAACCTACCAGTTTGACATAGAGTTCCTGTATAACCTGCAGCGCAGCTACAAGTGAAGCGATTGACTCCGTCAATACACGTGGAGTTGTTTTGACATGGACTGCTGGCGCACTCGTCAATGTCTGTCAAAAGACCTCAAAACATTCAGTTCTGGCACCACTATTGTGAAAGATTAGTAACACCAGTAATAGTGATGGTTTATCGCTGCATGTTAAATTTCCCCAAGTGACAGTTATAATGTTTGCATACATTACACGGAAGCTAAATTCTTAGTTTGTGTTTCGGATATTCTTTAAACAAAAGGACCAGCTAAATATATCAAGACATAGGCGGAGTTGTAACACCTAAATTGTCAGCTATTTATACGATATTCCTATATGCTTTTCCAGATTTTAAGCACAATTTAACGCATTTGGAATTCAGTTGTCCCAATATTAACCGCGAGTAACAAGTCTGAGTGGTCCATTCATACCTTGTTTTACTTGTCATGGAGAAAGTGATAACACTATTTATGATGGCGACAATAAAAGTCTTCTGCGTTTCCAATTAAGCGATATGACAGACACACATTCTTTTAATTTCTTTTCAAAACATACTTTTAATAAGTTAAAGAAATCATTTACTTATTTCACAATGGGTACCACCATATCCTGCAGCGCATTTGCACGTGTACCCAAGCAGATTGTCCCTACAGGTGGCGCCATGTTGACACGGGTTACTCGCACACTCATTTATCTCTACAAAAGGAAAGCCCATGCAGAGATAATGTGCACTCGAGTGAATACAAACACCAATATACTGGTACTCGGACGGGTTTGAGATATGCAAACCCATTCAACGTTCATGTCAGAAGAGTGGTTAATTTGTGCAGGATTTATTGTATTTTATTCTGACAATGCACTCATGGATGTTGAATACGGAAACTGGGAGTTGGTAAAATACAGCATCTTTCATTCTCTATCACAAATTACGACTGAAGACAAAATATACGGGGCCGGAACGGGTCTACTTGGACTAGAAAAGGGTAGATAGGCTCCCTGTTCATCATGTTCCCAATACAACATATGCATATTTTCCCCCCAAAATAGGTCAGCATTATCTATTTTGCCAAAGGACCCCCCCCCCCAAAAAAAAAAAAAAATACGGAGTGCAAAGTTTAGTCAAACCAGTATTTTATTTCCTAATTGTTTAAAACGATCATTCTTTTCCACTTTTCATATGGTTCAATATTCAAGGCTGAGTTCACGAAACAAGTCAACACTCTTCGCAGTGCAAAATAAGGGACATCCCAGGCGTGCCTATAATCTATCGCTACAGAAGTAGCTGCTCCACTGCACGCCTTTGCCTTCCGTGTCGCCTCCACTAAATTACATCCCGTTCACTAAATCCGCTCCTCCCTGTATCACCAGGAGTAGGACACCATTACGTGTCAGTATCACGTTAGGAAATGAGTCCAAGTCGAAAACCGTCAAAACCTTGCAAGCCGCTCAACATTACCATCACCAGATGTATAGAGAATAGGTTTGGTCCAAATTAGGTAGTATTGTGAGCTACCGCTGCAACGCAGCGGTTGCACCCCAACTCTCTACTTGGCAACTGGCCTTTCTCTGTTGCTGGGTAGACCACTCGATCCTCGGCCGTCTCACACGGTTCTGCCATCGGTTTTTTGTGCGTTGTTTTTCTGCAATCGTCCAGTTGTTATACGGAAATAACGTGGGCACTGGGTGTTCTGGTTCTGACCTTTACCCCCAACAGAATATCTGGAACAAATTCTGTCAAATTTGCCTGGTGGTTCAGAATCTTCTGGTCTTTTCACCATATTCAACCACTCCCGTCGTTTCTGTGTTTCTACGGAGGAAAAGCATGGAAAGCTAGGCATTGCATCCAAGTGTATATATCCAATAAACCCAGTTTTCTTGTGTCTGGCTTACAGTCAGGAACGTTGTAATTGTAGGCTGTCATTGTAGCTTGTAAAGACTTCCGTCGTACGTTGGAAAATAACGATCAACTTTGTGATGTCATTTCCCTGTACTTCAACTATGGCGCAATATGGCTGCTATATTGACACGACCTAACCTGCAGCAAGATGCACCGGGAAATGACCCTGTCGCTTTAGCGGCTACCGACGGTACTAGCTAATTTGGACCTTATGTATTCCTTTTGACTATAGTATATCTACACAATGCGCTGCTATGAGCATGAACAGAGACGTGAGAAGTCCTAGGCAGCACATTGGACAAACTATGTTAGGAAACAGCTGCTCTCACCCTGGGCCAACTTCCCTGAGGCTGCCTGGTTCTGGTTGGTAAAATCTGATTAAACTTAGTCAGATGTAAAAATTATTGTTAACTTTAAGCACCCACAAAATTGCATGACCCTCCTGCAGACAGTAGTTATTTGGGCTATATATTCCTTTGTTGTTTTACGTTTGTTGTTCCCCTAAACTAGGTTGCCATGTTGAACCGCCCATGCTCAGTAGCAATGCATTATGGAGGTACGTTTTCGCGAATCATGTGACCGGATACAGGTTCACAGATGTGACTAGCAAGTTTCATCTGAGCGATATATTACGACGCCTTCGGTGTCTCTCCTATAAAATAGAAGCAGACAACAGTTTTCAACACTGCTGCAGAAACTGCATCGAAAATCCAAACCATCAAGAGTCGTCAATTATCAAAACCCGACAGCCACCAAACAAGCAGAGTCGAAATCCAAAAATGACGAAACTTACCGGGCCAGTTACTTACTGTTGCAAGGCTATGTGTCGCAATAGGATAGGGTCTTAAAATAAAAAGTAACCCCCGAAGTACACCCAGCGATATTTTACTTTGCATCGTTTATAAAAAGATGGTAAACGTGTCTTAAACACTCAATGTGCACCATTTTGATTATTGAGTGTTGTGGCATTTGGTGTGAGACCAATTTTGATGTTCAGAACTACACAATTTAACTCTGATGGTCCTCGGATTTTCCGAGAGTGAAACACTCAATTTGAAAAAATATACGTTTCGAAAGTAATTTGGTGCCAGTACTGAATCAGAGGTGTCATAAAACAAACTATACCTATGTTGATTCCGAACAAAAACAGTGTACCTCGCCCAAAAACAGTTTTGGTAAACAATGAGAATGTTGTCGAGGTAGAAAGTGGCGTGTTTCTGCCTCCGTGGTATGTTCCCGCGGGTAGAACAGATTGTACCCTATTAATTTAGTTCAGTTTTCAAGCAGCTGATATAATGCTGTACATGTGGCTGGTTATCACACATAGGCTCCGAAACATGTTCTGAATAGTTACCCACTGGAGACCCTTTAATTTTTTTTGGCTAATACAGGCTATGTCAAAATTCTACAGAGGAACGTGTGCAATATGGACAATAATACTTCTGTATGTATATAGGTTACATAGTGACAGGTTAGCTTATGGGGAGTTCGGACTGCGGGATAGGGTAATGACAACTGGCAAGTGGTTCTGGACAGAAAGACAAAATACAATATTACAATTACCAGGCACATATATTTACATATTCTGCAGATGTTCAATCATGGCGTACCTGTGCAATTGCCGAGACCAGGAGAAGTAAATCCTGCGTGACACTGGCATGTGTACGAGCCATTATTATTGGTACAATTAGAATTTGCGCCACATAGCCCGAAGTGACACTCATCAATGTCTAAGTCACAATTGCCTCCGGTCCACCCGGGTTTACACTCGTGACATCCATGTGTGTTATTACAAACAGTGTCCACCGATTTACAGTTGCATTCGTTTGAACAGTCTGGTCCCCAGGTACGGGCGGAGCAAGCTGAAACAAAACAGACACTTAATATGACAGTTGGTGCAAAAGTCAATGGCAAAGTGATTCTACATTGCTTTGCGTATGCTAGTAATTTAATGACAGAAGGCTTTGTCTTGCACATTTGTGTCCGAAACCCTTGTCGGACCTATTATCATTATTATATTATAAACATGTTTATTTTCTCTGGATTGCCTAATAGTACACAAAGACTAATCTGGAGGCTCTCCAGTACATAAAAGGACGCACAGGAATATATACAATACACACTGGACGAGAACGGAAGACTAAATCCACGGCCTGTACAAGGATAATACAATTGATGCCAGATAATGGAGACTTATAATTAGATCATATACTAAATTAGTAGATAAAACGTCTATATTCTGATAATAATGTCTGAACAGCCTCAAAGATGAATACATTATCAGTGTCTGGCAAGTCCTCACTACCTTTCAAGAGAATATTTAGTAAAATGTCACTGGAGCACTGAACTATTAAACTTTAAGTCGGATTTACACCTGGAGCGAGTAAGTGACACACAGTGTTCAGTAGACGGACCCTTTGCACAGTGAACTTGGGGCAGAACAAAAGGTAATGTTTCGTATCTTCAGTAGTATGAGAGCATGCACACGTTGAGGTTGGGAGGATATTGACATGATGTAGATGGGCATTTAAAAGAGAGAAGTTAAGACGTAGATACGTGTGGCATATGTTTAGGAAACGACTTCCATGTTTAAAGTACGTGGGCTTTTTGTCAACGCTTAAGAGTAATAGATTGATTCAAACTGCGGCAGGGAATTGGTGAGACGAGCATCAAGCATCAACCGGGAGGTTATTCCATAATTTGATAGCAGACGGGAGAAATGAATCACCGAAGCGATTGGTGGTGAAACTAATTTGGCGTAATTCAGTACGATTTCTCAAAAGGCGCCCAGTAGTGAATGCAACGTCACGAGGAACGAGATCATGTAGGTATTGTGGATTCAACCTATTGTACATTTCTAAGAAAATAATACGTTTAAAATATTTCCTCCGATTTGCCAGAGTTTGCCATTCAGGCTCTTCGAGAAGCAAGACACGTGGAGTGTATCTAGTTGCGCCAAGGCAGATCCTGGCTGCCTCATACTGCACAGCTTCTATAGATTGTGACAGGTTTTCAGTGCAATTGTCAAACAGGAAACACCCATATTCAAGGATAGGACAATCATTGAACTATGCAACCGTATGAGTGTCTGGCGGGAGAGTTTATATTTGAGGCTGCGTAAAAGAGCAAGCCGTTTACTGGCTTTATTAACAATACGTGTTATATGCTGGTGCCAGGACAAATTACTTGAGAGTGTAACTCCAAGGTGAGTATGTAGAGTGGCCTCAGGTATCGGTGTGTTTCAAAAAGTAGGGGAGGATGATCTGGCTTATATCGTTTACTGAGAAGGTCATTGAGATGGATTTTATGGCATAAAATGTCATCCGCCAGAGCTTGCCCCAACGTTGAATTTGAGTAAGATTATGATTAAGGCTTTCAGCTGTGGACATTGTTTCGTGGACAATTTCAAGAATACTGGTATCATCCGCGAATAAACGGATGTCACAGGTGATGTTGACAGAGATGTCGTTAATGTTAACGAGGAAAAGTAGGAGACCAAGGACCGAACCTTGGGGCACTCCAGCCTCTATAGGGAGCCAAGGTGAGGTCTGTCCTCCAACAGTAACACGTTGAAGTCGGTTTGAGAGATAGCTTTCTATAAATAGTAACACAGGATCTTCAAACCCCAATTGTTTTAGTTTAAAAAGTAGACCAGCGTGCCAGACTCTGTCAAAGGCCTTGGATATGTCCAGGAAAACCATACGGGCCTCATGGCCCAACACAAGGCCACTGTAAATAGTATGAAGAATGCTAACAAGTTGATGCATAGTGGAATTGTTTTTCTTGAAACCAAAGTTTTTAGCAGAAAGTAAATTGTTAGAGGTTAGATACTCATAGAAAACGTTATAAACTAGACGTTCAAGTACTTTAGAGACATATAGGCCTATAATTTTCCTTTGACTGTTAGTTACTTTTCTTAAAAACGGGGAACACGTTAGACCTCTTCCAGGGATCTGGAAAATATGAGTTGCATGAGCAGAGACTGAACAGATCAGTGAGAGAACATGAGATTGAGGGGGCACAGTATTTAAGAAGGGTGTTGCCTATACCGTCAGGACCACAAGCAGAACTGGTTTTCAGAGATTTTAAAATCTTTTCCACGTCATTTACTTGCACTTGAAACATAGACAGGCGGGCCTCAGTTCGGAAGGCAAGGTCGGACAAGGACAAAGGATTGTCATCATGCGGAGTCTTACACTGATCAGCAAAATACTTGTTGAAGGCCACAAACTTCTCTATATCGGAAGAAATATTCCTTCCATCGTAAATAAGAGTTTGACTGTTTTGATAAAGTTTGTGACCGAGAATAGATTTGCTAAGGTACCACCACCATTTAGTCTCTTGAGTCTAGTTCAGATCGGAGTTTGGTAAAGAAAAGACGAATGGAGTTTTTGATAGCGTTGACTGTAAAATTACGTTTCCGTTTGTATAACTGAAAGAGGAGTTCAATATTTTGAGTAGTCAGGCGCGTGTGAGGCCGAGGCTTTTGTGTCTGGCATTCATATCTATTCCACGCGCGATTGCACTGCCTTATTAGTCTCTTTTGAACCAAGTTGATCCAGGGCTTGTCCCTGGGTCGCATATTGACCACGCGGAACGGAATAAACTGTTTACACGTGTCAATAAATAGGTCTGACCAGTATGACACAGAGTCACTTATGGAGTCAAAAACTGGGAAACCAGTTTCTCAGGGAGCATGATGGAGTACATTTTTCAAGTTGACAAAATGAGCCCTCTTGAAGTTCCAAACAGAGCGTTTAAAGGGGCGATCTTTGTAATGATTCACAGAAAAAGTGCAAAAGACAACAGAATGATCAGAAGAGGATATGGGAGGGAGTATACCGGAGTTAAGGATATAACCAGGGGATTCAGTTATCATGAGGTCTGGTAGGTTTACAGAGTACTCGGACACACGAGTCGGTTCGGATATGAGCTGATGCAGGTTGTTTTGAGCCAACAGATCAAAGAGGCGCTGTCCGAGTTCACTGCCGGTGTGGGGAGAATCCCAACTTACACAGCGATCGTTAAAATTACCCGTTATTATGAGTATTTTAGGGTTAAGTTCGATAGCAGACGAAATGAAGTGAGATAAATTGTCCAGAAATAGGTCTCTCTCTGTGACAGATTGGCCTGGTGGACGATAAAAAAAACTAGAATCAGTTTACCAGAAGGGACAGTAATTTCAGCCCAGATACATTCACTACTGGGAGTTTCCAGCTCCGCACATCTTCTAACAGGTAGATTGTCTTTTACATACAGGGCAACCCCTCCCCCCAAACCAGTTTCACGATCCTTACGTAGCGGGGTTTGAAAGCCTTCAATTGCCAATAAAGCATCAGGGTAGGAAGTATCGAGCCATGTTTCAGATAGAGAAATTACTTCCAATTTTTCAGACTCCGCCAAAATACTTATTTCTTCAAGTTTACCATCAGATTTTAAGCTACGTACGTTAGCATGGCACACAGAAAACTTATTAAGAACAATATTATGAACTGGACCAGGGTTTGGATGAATACTCGTGGAGAGCACCCTAAGTATAAGAGCCGTCACATGTCTCAGATTGCATAGACATTCGGTGAGTAATACTGCGGCAAATACTATGAGGAAGGTAAAAGAGAGGGTGAAACTATGATCTGATATGAAAATGTAGACACGTTGGCAGACATGGACAGGAACATGAACCAATCTTTGTTGTGAAATAACCCTACCACAGCTCTATATTGATTTAAACCAATGCCCATTAGGGGGTATCATACTGGGGAATGTCCGTCGCTGAACACTGTGAGACACAACAGAAAATAAATGCATTCATGTTTACAAAAAAAACAAATAAGTATATGACATTGTATGCTAGAGAATATAGTCTTCGAAACAACAAATAAAGTAACATAAACAAGAGCACGAGAGAGTGCAGAAAACAAAAAGTGTACAAACATGGTAGCAAAAGAGAGCAAGGTCATCACAAAAATAATGATGTTCATATGAAAATGATTTTAAATCTGGATGCAAGTTAAATCGGAGTTTAACAAATATAACCTGTTGTTGTACCGAAGATCATATCTGTAAATGTATGAGGCATTCTGCTGACTTTACATAAGGTATGGAGATGCAGAGTGGCAAGAATTATGACGACTACTATGATATTGTAGCAATTGTACGTTCGTCTAAAACAGTCTGTATGAAGCATGTTCAAAGATCAGTTTCAAATGTTGTAATATGGTAAGACTACATAACCGTGATCCTCCATATGTACAAGTATAACGTGAAATGACATCACAGCCTGTAGTATTATGACAATGAAAAAAAAAATAATAAAAAAAATGCATCTGAAATCGAACCCACGCGTTATATCATATGGAGTGAGCAGAATGCAGTTGTTCGACCGTGTGGTGTATAATACGTAAATGCGTTGACAACTGAAACTAGTCTAAACCGTCAGTAAATTTAACACAAGATTATTTCATATATAGAGACTTAAGTTGAACAAAGTTATCAAGACATATGGGCTGCATTTGTAACTGCCTGTACACACAGATAGCCAAACGTACATCTGAGGTCACAACAGGGCATGTCACTTGCGGTTACATAATGTATAAACATACTTTTCTAAGAATGAAGTAAACCAAGAGACCAGCTCTGGTTCTTGCTATGCAAACAACCAGTAACGTAATATTATAAACCGAGATATTCATATGAGATGATGAATCAGGGTGACAAAAACCTGGAAACGAAAATAAATGGAATAGGAAATACTTTGGTATGCACTATTAGTGCTGTAGATGCAGTGAAGACGTGTCTTCGTTCGCACAAATGCGACGTAACATACCACACCAGGTTCGTGACCGTGTAATAGACATGATACAATACAACTGATATTTTTAGCTACAAATCGTTGAAATGTCGTTTTAATAAGGGCTAGATGTCACACTGCTGTGTGAATATCATAAAATTTAACACAAGATTATTTCATAGGTACAGAGTAAAGTTGAGCAAAGCTATCAAGGCATATTAGGACTGCATGTGTAAATGCCTGTACACACAGTTTGCCAAGAGTACATCCAGGTCACGACCGGGCATGACACTTGCGGTTACATAATGTATAAACATACTTTTCTACGGATGAAATAAACCGAGAGACACAAGCCCTGGTTCTTACAATGCAAACAAACAGTTATGTGCTATTACAAATCGAAATATACCCATAAAAAAAGATTTAACGAGGATCACCTGCCCTTGTTTCTGGCCTTGGTAAGGCAGGAGATGTTAGGCTTACCTTCTTGATCTGTGCTGTCATCTAGTGACAACAGTGGTCGATGTTCGCTGAATTGGGGTGGAAATGGGATGGATAAGAGCGGTTATAATGACGGCAATATTCGGTATATTCTTCCTATTGGTTTTGCAAACAAACACAAACGAATCGATCGAAATTTCTGCGCTTTGTATAGGCTTGTCTAATGCCAAACAAGGAGGTCAACTTCTGTATGTTCCACAAGAAGGACGGCGTCGCTGCATATGCAGACATTCCACGAGTTACGTGTTTAGGGAATAATAATAATAATGATAATGATAATGATAATGATAATGATAATGATAATGATGATAATAATAATAATAATAATAATAATAATAATAATAATAATAATAATAATAATAATAATCATAATAATAATGATAATAATTCCATTAAACCCCCCAGAAGCGAGGAAAAAATACATTAAATAAATCGAAATACAGTGCAGACTCATTTATGTACATACCAATTCAAATGGAAGAAAAGCCAACATATAGATGCAAATAATATGAACTAAAATGTAACATTACAAACAAGTCAGAGCACCCACAGCATAGAGGTCTTACTGAGGCAAATAAGTCAATAATCTGGAAGGGTAAGCTTTACTCAAGCGGGACAGGCCAAATAAAAACGATGAGTCCAACTTTGCCCCACCCACGAGAACCCAGCCTCCGCCCCGCGCCCATAGATCACATTCATATCAATGCTATCACCGAGCGCGAACCGCTTTCCAGATAAATCAGTGGGCATCAATGTGGTTATCAGCGTGTGATATGTCGCAACGTCAGCATCGATTGCTTAACAGGCCAGGGCCCTGAACACTTAAAATAAGAATAATTAATACTCTGGTGTATCCAATAAAAGGAGACCGTTAGGAAAGCCATGCCTGTTGTAGAACACCGTTACCCATTTTTTTTATTCTATTCTGTATATTAAGCAGATGCGTTTCGTAACAAACGAACAAAATAACCATTTGAATAGCCACGCGGTCCCGCTTTTAAGGACAGGTAAGATACCAAAAATAAATCCCACTTTAATCAATTCTAACTCAAAATGTATTTGCGTTAGGATAAAAAAATCATGTATGTGTGTAATCGTCATACTACAAAGAATTTAAATATCCTGTAATTGGGTGTCTGTGACGTTAATTGTTGAATTAACAATTAAAAGTTGACCGCAAAGCACGTGCACCCACCCTATAAATGTCGATTAAGTTACTTATTATTTGTGATATCTCACAATTACACTTGCATCTTAACCCTGACATATTGGAGGAAAAAAATCCCGATCCTACGATTTTTTATGTTTGGTTTGGTTTTACTGTTATCCATCCTCAAAATTTGATGATCGTTTTTGCAGTTCAGACATAACAGAATCAAAAGCCGTTAACCGGATTAAATTTCGCCCACCCACTTTCTTGGAATAAACATTCTTAGGTCAGGTTCTCGTGATATTATCCCTTCTGACAAGACATGCTTCAAAGGCCTTTGATGTTGATCATTTGCCCCCGAAACAATACCGCTGCTCAGGTTGAGCTGATATTTGTACAAAACGCAAAAACATCGTCCCTTAACATTTGGTGAGGTTGTAGATCAATTATTGGCCAATCACATGGCTAAAAGAGCCTTTGGAGTACGGAAAACATTATTCAGCTATCTGTCAAACGGCAACAGCAACAATCTGGTTTCAAAGCGTGACGTCATGGAGGGGCCTTTGGCCCCATGAACTCAAGCCTGACAACGAAAGTTGTGTTGCCTTGGTTCCGTGGGGCGGCCAACGGCCGCTCGTGGTTAGTGTATGGATGGCGGGTTTGGTCCTCCGCCCCCTATCTTCACCCCGTTTTTAGGGATATTGTTTTATTGTTTCTACTCCTATCTGCATAGTTAGCCTCTTAGACTCGTCTGTACACTTTACTTAGCAAGCTTGTCAATATTTTGCAGTTATTGTCTCGATGAGTTTATTCCTGATAGTATGACAACTGGTGGTCGGCACTACCATCTCTGAGATACAGTGGGCATCGAGTTTTTTATTGTGAAAAAAATAAGCGATTGTTTTTCATTTGATAGGCTCACCTTTATCTTTTAACTTTATGCGGAGTAGGAGAAATAGAGGAAATGGAAGCAAGCTATCTCCCAGAGCTAAAGATTTTTCAGTCCATCGATAAATTTTCAATTTATAGTCAAGCGGTATGTGTAAATGTGTATCGATCAAAAACCATGGGGAACGTCGAATATTAAATAACAGGTTCACATCTTCCTTGAACAGTAAAATTTGTTGTAAGAGGGCAGCTCTGAAGGTCATCTGAAAATTCTGCGTGCAAACACGCACATAAAATCCAGAATCTTTTAAATAAGTTGCCTCATGGCTTTGGTTTTTAACTGGTATGGGCAAACTTACTGAACAACAAAAAAAATGACACGGGTCAGATATCAAAAATTTTGTCCAGTTTGGTTCAAAACCATTGTCCGCCATCAGAAGTAAATTAGGTACCAAAACTTCGAGTATTGCAAACAATAGTGTCCACTGGACCATCAGGAAATGTACGGAGAATATACAGTCAATAAAAGAAGAAATTATATCATTTTAACATTCGTCATCATGTGCACTACCATAGGCTATGTAAAATAATGATAAGATTGCAGGATACTAATTGCACAGGTATTGTAAGCATGTCTTGTCAACTAGTACTATCAACCAGCTTGTTTTCTTGTATAATGAGTTTGCGAAAGCTATCGACATGCAGAAAGAAGTAAGAGTCGTCTTTTGTGACGTCACCAAAGCTTTTGATAAGGTGTATCATCCTGCTTTATTACACAAACTATCAAAGTTAGGTATCTCCGGAGCTCTGCTTAATTGGTTTAGTAGTTACTTGAACGATCGTCAACAGAGGGTTGTGACGCATGGAGAGTTTTCAAATTGGGGTAAAGTAGAAGGAGGTTCTAGGTTCTTGGGCCTCTCTTATTTCTTATTTACGTTAACGATATCGTTGACATTGTAACTTCTAACATAAGGCTCTATGCCGACGATGTAACTTTGTACATCACCATTGACGATCCCACTGGCTCTGCTGTCACCATGAATGATGATCTTAAACACATCCAGAATTGGTCTAAGCAATGGCTAGTTATATTCAATAGCTCCAAAACCAAGTCAATGATTATTAGTAAGAAGCGACAGCCTCCACATCATCCCCATGCTCTATTTCAGGGTACTACACTTGAAGATGTAAAACAACACAAACATTTAGGTCTTATTTTCAGTGCAGATTTGTTATGGTCACCTCAAATAAATTATGTTGGCTGCAAAGCAAGGAAATTAATTGGAGTAATGAAATTTTTGCAACATAAGCTCAGTAGACGCACATTAGAATTGATTTATTTCACCTACATTAGGCCTATTTTAGATTATGGTGATGTTGTGTGGGGAGGGTGCACGAAATTTGATGCAGACCTTCTAGAAGATGTTCAACTGGCTGCAGCCCGCGCAGTGACGGGCGCGTCTTGTCGAACAAGTCATGCATTCCTGCACGATGAAACTGGATGAGAGACTCTCTCTAAGCGTAGAGAAAAACACCGACTCATTCTTCTTTATAAAATTATTAATCGACATACACCTGCATATTTACACGATTTGATTCCGGAAAATGTATCCAACAGAAATGCATATAATGTGAGATCCAGACAGAACATAAGCCAGGTTCGTACAAAAACTAATACTTATAATAATTCTTTTTTTCCCGCAACGATTCGCCAATGGAACTTACTCCCATCCAGTGTTCGAAATTCTGAAGATACAGATACTTTTAAGCGTAAATTGGATAATGGGAGACCAAAGACAAATGAGTTGTTTTACATTGGTAATAGGAAACCAATATTCTACATGCAAAAATTAGGATGGGCTGCAGCCAGTTGAACCACGATATGCATAAAATTGGTATAGTAACTTCTCTTGCTTGTTCTTGTGGTGCCGAAATAGAAAATTCATTTCATTACTTTTTTGAGTGTACCAAATACACGACTGAGCGGAACTTATTGCACCAAAATATCATAGTATTGGCTCCTTTCACACTACAAACTCTTATGTTTGGAAATCCCAAGTGTTCAAAGGCAGTAAACAAAATTATTTTTGACAGTACCCACACATATATCTTAAATTCTGGCAGATTCAACTGAGGCCCGTACGTTTTCCACCCAGGTTTACGAACAAGCTTTGCTTGTGACTCCTGGTGGTCCACGTGCGGGCCGGTACTTTTTTTTTCCGCGAGCAGTATTCATGTGAACAGTGTTGGCTGGCCTCGACAGTATTGTATTCTAATAATGCATACTTCTGTCTGTCCTGTAGTTGTGATGTCTGATCTTTTTGTATGTATGTCCATGTCGATGTTACGTCAATGTGGTGTCCTGTGGCCCGTCTTTATCTTTTGTACAGCATTTGTATTGTTCTTTTATTTCTTTTTTCACGAGAGGGATTTATATAGGCAGAGCCTGTTTCCCGATCGCTTTTTTGAATAAAATATGTTTAAACCATGTCTTGTCATTCTTCATCAAGCCACTTGGTGATTCTTCAACAAAAGGAACTTCTCTTGTTTATAATGCAATGATACGCTTATGTACCCACACATATATCTAGATGTCATGCTTGTTGTTTTCCTTGTAACCGTGATACCAGCGTCCGTGAAAACAACGCGCTCACGGGGAACGCTGGGCACTGCCACATACATGCTGACAACAGTATAAAGTGACGGGCTGTAGGATGTTAATTGCGCACTTATCGGAAAGCGTATTGGCATTTTCTTTATTTTGTTTCTTGATAATAGCTGCTTTTCGCGCTTGCGTCTTCACTCCAGAGAGCTTAGATTAATACTTAACACGGGCCTTTGAGAGTTACGTCACTGATTCAGTGGGTTCTTCAGCAGCTAATGCTGGCCCCGATTAGAATATGAAAAATGGCAAGATTAAAAGCAGTATCCCTGAAAATTGATTTCTATTATCTGCTTGGCTACCGGTCTTGTGGAACCATACATTTTTTTGTTTTGTTTTACGCATGGACAGATTGTCAACCTTCTCTCATAATAGGGGATACGAGTCATTGCATGAATTGGCATCCACGAATGTATTTTTTTTCGATCATCAGGTTCTTGAATACTCGAACCGCATGCCCGATAAAAAAAAATGAAGACCCATCCCGCTTTGATGATTACCAGATAATGATGTGGCACATGGTTTTCTACTTGCTTTAACATGTTTTGCAAATTTTGTCAAAATATAGGCTTTTTGTGTTAATATCACCAAAGCCACCCGAAAAGGGAATCAATGGATACATCGTCTCATTCATATTCATGAGCTAAAATTAAATCAGGAGCTCAAGCCCTGTCCTAATTTTGGCCATTTTTTAAAATACATTTTTAGCAATAGCAGTTAGAAAGTCATAAATTTTGAACATTAACACAAGTACCCCAGCGGAGATTCCTTTACTGGAGGAACACAAAGAAACGGAAGAAAAAAAATGTTGGCAATACTCCAACACACGTGTTATATTCTGCACGCCGATCATGTTTACACAAATTTACAGCAAATACATTTATCAGCTACCACTGTAATTGTTGTTATGGAATCACCAAATACATAGACTACAGCATCATTTTCAAAATAAAGAGAATCTAGTGAAAGTTCTTATGTGATGGTGGGTGCACAATCAGTAATGCTTACCCAGCCTGAGTAAAATCCCATCAAATCTTTAACTTGGCGAAACGTAGCGAGAAATACAAAACAAAAACAAAAACAAAAACAAAACAAAACAAAACAAAACAAAACAAAACAAAAACGATCCATGTAAACCCCAAAGTATTGTTTGTTCATGTGTATGTGCACGGCTTGCTGGCCAACATCATAAAGAAAAAAAATTACACTTACATCTGCATGATCTGTGATCATTCTGCAAAATGAAGCCGTCGCCACAAGAACAGTTGTATGACCCGGGAAGGTTGACACACCTCTCTTTCTGGTGACATCCATTCTGCTTTGAGTCCGCACATTCATTCTCATCTGCATAAGATTTGAGGTAGAAAAAGCGAAAGCAATGAAAATGTCTATTCTAGAGCGGCGATGCTCGTTGCATTTCAAAGATTGACTGGCTGTCTATCGTCCCGTTTAGCTTTCCCCATGCAAGTTAATGAAGCACAGGATCACACGTGTACTTCAATTTTTGTAGTTACGCTTGGCCGATCAAACTGAACATGAGAGGGTCCATATGTGGGCATTCTTATCAACTCAACGATCTATTAAACGACAATATCCTTCACATATGGTGCTCTACACGCACTTGTGGCCAAGACAGTGACCCAAATAGGTCATTGTGCATGCCTTTTTGTAATGAATAAACCATTTGAGAAAAAAGAACACGCGATAAAATGTAATGCAGCAACGTATAAATGTGTCATATCTCTTTTTCTCTGCGTCTCTTTCAGGAAGCCTGAACGAAAAGGAGCAATGCACATGGCAGTCAGCCACAGTATACTAAATTGACTCTATACCCAGATCTGATATGCCAGGGGAGAAATTAAAAGTGGTCAATTGGAGACCCAGTATACGTGACATCACTATCCACCATGACGTCATTAGAGTATTATGAATTTCGTCTGCATTACAGATTAACTAGACCATAACCACTTGTATACATAAAAATGGCCCATTGTGATCTTGCAGCCAATCTGTACAACCCGCTGGCAAGTTTTATTACAAAAGTTTAAGTGCATATAGGAGGATTGGTTTAAACATATTTTATTAAGGCAATTGCAAACAGGCATAGCCTATACAAATTCCTCATGCAATTAGGAGGATTGAGACAAAACCATAAAGTGCCCCTGATAAAAGGCATCTCAGTATGATACGGCAATTCTGCAAACAGGTCAAAATGTATTTACCTTTCTAAGCTCACTAATTCTAGCATTTGCCACAACTTCTTATCAATTTACGTCATTCACAACAGAGAATATTGCCGAAAAGGCAGAAACGTGGCTGTTTGTTTATGTATATTTATTTTAAAATGTGCGAACTCAGTACGCATGTGCCACAGAAATTTCTATCCTGTTGCCCATGGCTGATTTGATGTAGGAGCTGCCAACTTTCGGCACTCTTATGTACGTTGTGGCTTGGAAAATTGGTATCCGTTTAGTAGTAAGATATGGGCTTGCAAACTGCCTCTGCCAACTTACCACGACATACGGTTCCATTCCAGGAATACCCTGAACGACAGAAACACCGGAATCCGTTCGTGTCATTTATGCATCCATCCGGACAATTCGTCAAATTTGCTCTCTGGCAGTTATTCAACACTGAAAACACATGCTGGTTATTTGTAATGCTTCAGAGTCATATATAGGCCGTCTGTGTCAGGTTATGCTCAATCAAATGGAGTTTGCAAGAATAAAATAGCACGGGCTACAATGCAATAAAATGTGACAGGCGAAACAAGAAGACTGTGACGATCCTGTCTTCAACTCACCCTACACACACATGATAAGCTGTTCCTGTGATATTTTATATTAGGTAGGTTAAGGTCACCCTGCACAAATATATGAATGTACTGGTTCATCAGAGAAAGCACTAGCCCAGCTTAGCATAGTTTAAATCGTTCCCAGGTTACCAAGTGTACAGAAAGGTTCAGGAAAGTGACCTTTATACCTTGTTAATGAAGTCAAGGTCACTCATGTGGTGTGTTAATCTGGTTCACATAAACGCCCAACCAGCAAGCCCTAGCTCAAACTGTTTTCAAACATCATCTGTACAGTAATGTGCAGAAAATGGCTCTGTTGCCTTGAGAATGTGGCCAAGGTCACCCATGTAGCCCAGCAGTTTTGGAATGAAATATTTGTGAAGATTTTGCCAAATATAAACAAAACATGATAATGATTATGATGTGCTGCCTGCAAACTGCTGCTTCTTCACGTACAGACGCAACTCTTCTATACAGACTGAACATATAACAAGATTGGCACCTACCAAGATTTGAACAAAAGTTTGCAGTGACCAAGACACATGCCAGTATGTCGATTTAACTATTCAGGGTTACTCAACGTTAAAACTAATGACACTAAAAGAAACCCCAGAGAGCTTTTTCTATCAGTATTTACTAGCAACCAAGATCCACCGTTACCAAGATGTAAGCCATCAAGATTTGCAAATGCCAAGTCTCGAAAAGGAAAACAAAAGAGACACATGAACTCTATGGAACATTCCCTGGCAACAGAAGATACATATTTCTGCATTATTATCATCTTCACAAATCTGATGAAGGTCTATCTGGCACATCTATGTGTAAAGCATACCGTACAACAGTCTCCACATCATCGCAATGCATACACTATTGTAATGCAATATATACCTGTACAGTAGCATTACCAACACCTGGTGCAAAGTTTGATATCCCATCATTTTGTCAAATATTAACATCTCGTTATTGTCTTCGCAGAATTTCATAGTCTTTTTGGTCACACTGTAGCCTTAATAAAATTCCAAAGCAGTCTATTAAGCTGTTCTGCAAAAGATGGCAAATATGTAAGTATCACACACAGACACACACACACACACACACACACACACACACACACACACACACACACGCATACACACACATACATGCAAGAAAATAATATTTTCTCTTCAAATCGTATTGCTATTTGTTGGATAAAAATGGTAACTACATGACCCTAGGTGACACTGTATGAATACCAAGGCACTTGGCTGAGCCATTCCTGCAAAGGAGAAATTTTGATTAGGGGCTAAGAAAAATATATCTTCATTATCTTTTCCACGCTGATGGTAGGATCCCACCTGGGAAACATCCGTGTGCAAAATGACATTTCCTAAGACCACTTTGACAAACTACTACTACTACTACTACTACTACTACTACTACTACTACTACTACTACTACTACTACTACTACTACTACTACTACTACTACTACTACTACTGCTGCTGCTGCTGCTGCTGCTACTACTACTACTTAAATTGATTATTATTATTATTATTATTAGTGTAATGGGCAAACGAACAAAGTACGCACACGGAGTTCATAAGCTCTGCCAACAAAATTCATATTGAAAACAATATTTTGATATAAATAAGCCTATGATTTAAAAGTGTAATTTGTTATGGTACAAGGATACACTTCTAATAGTTTCTGATGTCAAGGCTAGGTGGTACTATCACTGTTTTTTTTTTTTTTTTTTTTTTATTAGATGTTGTACCTGAATAAATGATTTATAGAAGATAGGCTTATGGATCTGGAATATACATGTATGACATTTATACATTCTAACCTGTCATTTAAAATTAAACTCTTGTTCAGATTGTTCCTGTTTGACTGCTCCCATAAGTGTCATCAACTGGTGTAATTACGCTCTTGTGCCACAGCACATGGCACATTGTTTCTTCAAAGTTCTTTATTTTTTTTTTTAAATTATGTAAAATGTCTGTGCTGTGGCATATACCATATCTTTTTCTTACTTTTTTCTTCATTCATTTATTCATTCATTTTTTCATGTATTTAATTTGTTTCCTGAACCAAGTATTATCATTAATTATATTTTGATCATATATTTTTACTATGTTTAAACTGTTTCTAAATATATATACTTATATGTATATATATATATATATATATATATATATATATATATATATATATATACATATATATATATATATATATATATATAAATGTTTATACCTTAGATTGAAGACACATAAAAGTAGAATGCTAAAATTTTGGTATGAAGATGAACAATCAACATACGTAACATGAGCAACCTCAATATATTTAAGTTGATAATAAGCGACTTGTGTTTTCCCCAACACATCACGTTACTGTCCAGATACACTTTACACAAAGCAAAATGATTCAATAGTCTTGAATGGCGGATACTCTGACACAGATTGTCAAATGTGTTTTTGTGCAAGAGGGGCACACAGGCTCCAGTGCCAACAGGTGCACGGCATTTCAGTCCATTCAATGCCAATACCACCATAAAGCATTCTCTGTGGAACGTCTTTCAGCATTTTGTTTAAATGAGCTGACCTATTTTGTCTGGTTTTGGTTGTGGTTCTATTTCTTCTTGTAACAATACACCATTTGGAACCTAGTTTAAGCAGTAATAGCAATTCATTTTACCACTCACATCACTAGCTTTCGTTCTTTTTGGTGTGCCTGTCTAGTCTATCTCTGACTAGGCAATATGGCCGGAAAGTCTATGTTGTTGCTTAGTGCAGGTCTCCGTAACCTTAACATTTTATCCAAGTCAGTTGACTTTGATTGACCTACTTCCTTAGCTCCTTTTCTCTGCGGTTTCTCTCTAGTCCTCTCTACGTTTCCATTCCTGCTTATTTTTTTTCTGTGTATCCAATAGTTTCATTAACCCTTTCCCCCTTGAATTAAGACTGAGTCAACAACTTTCCTTTGCATAGGTTAAGCACTAAGTGCCCAACTCATACCAAGGAAAGCTGTTGACCTGGGGCATGTGATCGTGATAAGTCTCATGTACATGCCTCAGTCAAATTGTTTTTCATAGCTGTTGAAATTAGTTGAAAAAACTGAAGTAGACATTAGACCACCAGCCGGTTTTGGCCGGTTTGAGGGGGAAAGGGTTCAAAGAAGCAGGCACACACTCCACTGTTAGCTTTTTTTGCTAAGTCAGTACTACATAGTCCTCAGGTATAAGCCGGTATAATTGTCCTGTGCTTTCTTTTTCAGTTCCCTTTTGAGTCTTTCATCTTCCTTTACAGGCTCCCTTACTTGAGGTAGGCTTCTTGACTTTTTCTCTTTCTCTTAGTCACTGAAGATAATAATGCAGTCTGGTGTCTGTGCAGTCTCGCTGTCTGAATCTCTGCTTATGATTATAAATCCATGGACTGTTCCAATGAATCCTTGTCACTTTCCGCATCAATGATTTTCTCTTTATACCTAGGTTGTACTATAAGTCAATACTGTATATCCTGAGGTTATGCTTGAGCCATCAATCTAATCATAAGCAACCGCGTGATTCACGACACGCAGACTCCATGCGCTGTCAATTACAGGCCGTAGATATATACATCCTCTGTAAGTATTCTAAGTAGATTTCCTTTGATTGATGTACACTTCACACACAGCAAGATTGCTCTGTGGATTCTGTGTGTAATTTGGTAAGGTGTTTTTATATTTCAGTATAGTCCACACGAGTAATAATCCAATAATCCTGTAAAAATCCTTGGAAAAATTCCTGTAATATCCAGTAGCAATCCGAAATACCTAGCAGTAATCCTGGCAATTATGTGAAGTACCGGCTGGGCTTAACAGGCTGGTAAAGCAAGTTCAATGGCATTTTTTATATATATATAGTTTTTGTTTCCGTCCTCCAGATTCCGCTCAGGGTTTGGTTTCTAAGGCTTATGTTCTACTTGTCAGTTATCTCGCCATACACAGGGTGAATTAAGAGGCAGGATCCAAGTTGATGGTCTTTATTCTCCGATATTTACAGAGCAGTTCTCATTGCTTAAAACTCTGGCAGAGCAAGTGGGCTCAGCCTTATTTGCCCCCAGCATGAAGGAATTCACCGAGGTACTTGCCATTACTGTTTTGGTTCGCAGATAATGCTTAGGTATACAGCATTTTCACGTTTCACATGTAGAAACAAACGGTTTGCTCTTCTGTTTCCTATTTTAGCCCCTTCTGGTGGCTTCTGTTCCATACTTTTTGCCACAAGGTGAATAGGTGAAGTGCCAACATGGGAGTAGGCCAGTGAGGTTAAAGGAGGAGTCTGGTAAATTGTCAAATTAAGCTGATCATTTTGACCACAATTATACTTTAACACAAGTGTAAATGGTAAAACAATATTTTAAACCTTTTCTCTTATTTCTAAGATCGAGGGCCCTTCCCTCGTTTGCATGTACCACAGGAAGTGCAACTTACATGGAACTTTAAAGGGGTGGCTCAGGAATCATGGGTACTAATACAGGCTTCATAAAAGAACTGGCAGCTCAAGTGTTTACATAATGATTTAAGGGGTAACAGTGGGCTAATTGATAGCCTTTATGCCTGGGTGATAAACTGCCAGATGAGTGCTGTGATATTTAACTGCCATGCACAGTATGTTGGAGCTTGTTTTTGATGTGTTTTCATGAAAGTTGTTGTAACCATTCTGTCCCTTCGCAGTTAATATATCATGATGGTCGCATTCTTAACTTTGTTAATGCTGCATTACTATTGGTAGGTGGCTAGCATAGTTTCATGTAATGGAGGATGCCTTGCAAATGGTGTAAAAAGTTCACTTTTTAGAAAGGGCTTATGAATCAAAATATAATTTTGAAACTAATGCATATGCTGGATATTTAGGTTTAAAAAGTTTTAAGATAAAATTGGTCAATTTCAGACTGTTCCTTTAAAATAGATATTTGCTGAGCTGGAAAGTTAAGTGTTAGTATTCATACCGTCAGTCCCTACACAGAAGAGAGTCTGAAACAAATCTTAGTTTAGCCTGACACTCTCCAGATGTTAGTATATCAAATCAGTTCATTTTCCTACTGGCTGGCCTGGAAGATCATAAATCTTTCCTGGTGATTAATGGGTTCTTAGGGTGAGACTATAATTGCTAAATCCTCCCCTCCCAAATGTTTCTGACTCTGACAGCTTAACCAGATCCATCCCGCTGTTGTGACAAGTGCCCATGTAAGCAGCTACGCACTTTTACTCTTTCTTTAACCATTAAGATTATCTCTTTCAAGTTTTTTGTAACAATTTCAAAATGAAAAAATGTGTAAACGTGCAAGTTGCAAGCAACAAAGTTGCACACTGTTGCAAGTGACAATGTCGCTTCATGTCCCACTTGATAAAACGTGCCAAAATTATGTGTTATATCGCTTGTTGCATGGTCAAAATTGCAGTTGCCTCTGGATATTTCGGCCCAAGGAGTCGACCACGTGGTTGCAAGTCATAGGTGTGGATGTATGCTTTGACGCGTGAGTATTTTGAACCATCATATGGGCCAAGTTGCATGTTTATCACTTCTGCTTTCATATGGAGATTGTAACATGCGACAAGCGACACAAATTGCCCCATGTAATGTCATAACACAGGTTATTTAATACAGATAATGTGCAAAGTGTGCAAGTTAAACGCCCATTTTATATGCACTGTAAATATATATTTTTACTTTAGTGTTTGTGACTTGAATTCACAGACGTCTTTTTTTTTTTTTTTTTTTTTTTTTATTTTTGCTGCTTTAATATATATATATATACACATAGGCCTACATTGGTCAGAGATTGATTGCTTGTCAGATTATGGAATCGTTCTGAAAAAAAACTGCCATTCCCAACTCTACATAACACCATAACACCACATGTGGCTGTTGTTATACTCTCACACAGAACACAAAAAAACCCAGTAGAATGCATAATCTTGACTGCGCAATAGGAACTTTTGGTCTAGGTCAATACTCAGACCGCTGCCTGGGCCTCACACCATACTTCACCACACTATACGCTGCACCGTGCTCTGCAGCATGTTTTCCACTAAACCACATTCAGCAGTGCCCCCGCAAAAAACAGAAAAATAAAACAACTTACCATCTCTGCATGTTTTGGTGTCATTGTTTAGCTCAAAGCCATAGATACAACTGCATTGGTAGCTCCCATGTGTGTTTTGGCAAGTCTGCTGACAGTCGGCCGTTTTGTCCTCACACTCATCTATGTCTGCAATGTCAACAAAAAGATCTATAAACCCCTTCTTAAGGCGGGTAGTCTATATTTTGGTCCTTTCTAAATTGTAAGAAACGATTCCAATCCATCATAGTCTCAGCTGATGATTTAGGGATACTTACAGTATGACTGTTTAGGCCTAACATTTTTTTCTGACACTGAATTGTAACAGAAAAAGCTTCAAAGTAACCATAAAGTGAAGTGGATTAGGTCCTGCGCAGCTTGTGTGGAACAGCCTGGAGTGTGATGGAAAAAATCTTTTCTTCTCTCTCTCTCTCTCTGTTTTTTTTTTATGATTTTCTTTCATTCTTTTCTGACATGCCAAAGTTCACATTTACTCAATGCAAAACATACTTAAATTTGACAGTATTCTACACGCAGACCATTGTTGCTGTACTTGTTACGATTTCCTTTGGCTTGTACATGTGGTCTAGCTGGAACTGTGTATTTTGAAATCATTGGCACTGAATATAATGCTCCAGTTTGTTTCTTATACATTTGTAAACTGCCAGATAAATAAGGTAAGCTGTTCACCTAGGAAGGGTACATACTGGTTCAGGGGTAAGCCAAATTACTCTTATCTGAACGTGTACTATACATATTTATTAATTATACTGGTTTGGCAGGTATTCTTTATTCATTTTGAAGCTCTATATTTATTAGCAAAGCCTCACCTTTTTATCTAACCCATCATTTGACACGTTTATATTTTTTTCCTTACTATGTGGGTTGTCTTTGTTGAATATTATAGGGAATGCGAATTGTTGCTTCAACCAGGTGGCTAATCGTATGACGATTATATGCAAAAGGCGGGTTAGTATACATAAACTCATGTCAGCTTAAGAAGCAGATACCACCTCAACCAATGGTAGATTGGCCAGCGTGCCTGGCTCACAGAGTTCAAAGAAAAGCTAATTATTTCATGACCATTGCATAATGACATCACAGCTAAAGAGCCCAACCAGGAAATAAAAAGTGGCCCATTTTTTCTGTCCAGTTCCTATTACCTTTAAGCTTTGACAAGGAGCTGCTAAGTAGTTACCTGCTGAAGACCCTTTTTTATTTGAGCTAACACAGCAAATGTAAAAATGCTACAAAAGAACGTGTTCAATTTGGATACTAGTTCTTCATTATTTATATACGATAGACAGTGACAGGTTACATGTAGCTTAAAGTGTGTGAAGAGTTAGGACTACGAGATAGGGTAATGACTACCAGGTAGTGGCTCTGAACGAAAAGATACAAACACAATACCTACTGTTGGCATAAGTTGATAACCGTTCTCTCGTTGTAAGTATACAAACCCAAAGTAATTGTATCCTCAATTAAAAAAGTGCTCCAACTGACCTAAATTCTGTCAATCTGTTTTCTTTCACTTCAAGTAAGAATGAAGTGATCAGATTGGTTATCAGCTGTATGACATTCAATGTAGCACTATGCGTACGCCTGACGATGGGTGACAATTTTTGGATGTATCACATGCCTAAGTTGATGACCCCAAGCTACGCACTTGTCCTTGAACAAGCATTGAATATCAGTGCCAGTCTTTCCTTTTAAACTTGAAATGGCGATATATATGCCGATTTAATGTTTTCCATTGAAAGATTACATCCGTCCTCATGCTCTTATCCATGATGGTGCTTTGATAAATCTCATATTGTGATGTTCATTTGAGAATCAATCACCAAAGCAATGCCCATGTCCGCCATTTTGATATTGCAGCTGTAAGTGATTACATCATTCACGTCAATGAGAGGGCATCTGAACCAATCAGATTTGCACCTGTATAATAAGCCTCGTGTGAATAAAAATTTAGCCAGGTTTAAACACGTAGGCCTATATTGATGTGCTCAGGTTTGCCCTGCGTTCTACAAACTCTGCACATTATGGAATCACTTACGGGGCCTGCGTAAAGATTCAGAAGTGTCAAGTGCAACCCCGCGATCAAAATCAGTAAGGCTCTCAGTGCTGGGAAATACATGTCGAGCAGAATGGTTGGCGACAGACTGAATGTCACCCCTCGGAAACTATTGCCAACCACGGTCTCGGTTGACAATGGTTTCCTCTGGTGACATTCAGTCTGCCGGTTGACAGTGGTTTACGAGGGGTGATCCACCACCCAGGTCCACATCTATATAATGTTTTCAAATGTAGATTTACCTGTACAATTGGTACCAGATGCACCGAGAATGAAACCTCTTGGACAAGCGCAGTGGAAATTGCCATCAGTATTGATGCACAGCTCTTGACAAATGTTGAATGGTGATGACTCTTCACACTCGTTGACATCTACGACAAACCAGACAGATTAACATGCCATATCACAATGGTAATCTTATGTAGATGGCTTATCATATTGCAGGTGTAGTGACGAATATACATTACATACATGCAGAATAAGTATATATTTGCAACAGTGCCTTCATCTTTCTACTATAAAATATGAATCTGCAAGTTCCCGAATGGCTGATTGTGCTTCCTTGTGTGGTGCGCTGAAGTTTTTGTTAGCTCATTGCGACAAAGGTCGATGTGATCTGAATTGGTGTAACGTCCGCAGATTCATATTCCTCACATGAGGCCCTTTCCTTAAATACCCATTTGGCTAAACCTGCACGAGAACATAAAAATGATCAACACTGTAATGGTGGAGCTTTGGGCAAAAAAACTTGGCACAGATCTATTTAATTTCCCTTATTTGTGGAATAGTGCGTCTCATAATTCATTGGCGTTTAAACTAGTGAAAACAGGCTGGATAGGCCTAATATATACGTCGTCTTGAAATTAAACACCGAAATAAAATGATCATCATTGTGAAAGTTGGCACACAGATCTCTTACCCGTCAGGTCTGAGCCAACACTGTCTACTAAATGGGTGTGGTGTATGGCTACATGCTCTGTTTACCATAGCTTTCTTTCATGATATTTCCCAAGGCAAGCGGTCTAACGGCAACAGCCTGTGACAAAAGCCTGTCACCATTTCTGTTTCCTTGGGACCCTCAATCCAGATGTGCCCAGGTAAACAGCCCGGAGCCCTACACGTATCACTGAACCTTTCATTATGATGGGCACTAAAAACACTCCAAGCCTAAAAGGAACTTGGTAAAACTTCAAAAGTAAAAACTAACAACTGAAAACAAATGAGGTGTGCACACATCACTTGTCAGAGCATGCACGTTGGTTCGTGTTTCTGTCACATGATGACGCTTCGGTTTCCTTCGCTGGGGAGCCATGCGAGCTGGCCGCATGGCCGGCACGCCCTGGCCACTGGCAATACATTTATCATATAAGATGAGGAAGCTTTTACATGAGCGTACCTGTTTGACAGTTTGTTCCGTTGTAGTACCGTGTGCAAGTGCAGTTATATCCATTAATCAGATCACGGCACACTCCGTCGTGTTGGCATGGGGAACTCTCACATTCATTGATCTCTATCGTGAAATAGAACATAATTATGAACCATATTGTTTTTATGCGCATTTTAGCAAATGTTAGATGCTATGGTTTCAAGTAAATACATGTAAGCCATATGGTACACACAGTGGCATTAATTTTATAAGCATAAACTGTGTTAGATACAGTACATTGAAGTCTGTATACATGGAATGTATAAGATGAACGCAGTGCAATCAAGTCTATACACATGTACCATATGCAATATATAGTATAATGATGTCGATGTGCATAATACATAGAGTAAATGTTATCACGCAGAAACAAAATTCACTGATGTAGCTCTGCGATCTTGGGAATTAGGTCAGGGTCAGCAATATTGAAACTTGGCCTAGCCCTTGTGGAGGACTATAGCTCTGTGTAAAATATAAGTCCTGGCACAAAACCTCTGGAGCTATTGCGTTAGCGTTTGATACCAAGGAGGAGGAGGAGGAGGAGGAGGAGGAGGAGGAGGAGGAGGAGGAGGAGGAGGAGAAGAAGGAGGAGAAGAAGAAGGAGAAGAAGAAGAAGAAGAAGAAGAAGAAGAAGAAGAAGAAGAAGAAGAAGAAGAAGAAGAAGAAGAAGAAGAAGAAGAAGAAGAAGAAGAAGAAGAAGAAGAAGAAGAAGAAGAAGAAGAAGAAGAAGATAAAGTTTCAATTTTCAGCATGCGTTGTTTGTCTAGGAATTTAGAGAATTACCTATACAGGTGATACCATCTGACTGTAGGCGGTAACCTGGCTCACAGTCACATATGTAGGATCCTACCGTGTTGTTGCACAGCTGTGTGCAAGAGTTTGCATTGGGATCAGCACACTCATCAGCATCTGCGGAATAGAGTCAAATTGATTATTGAATCCTCTGTAAATGTGCTTTTATAAAGAACAAATTTGAGAATATATATACATAATATGTTTGCACTGTCTGCTTTAATTTTGCTAATGTATACACCAAACATTAACATTAACTGGCTCCTTGAAACAGTGTACATGCTATAACATATTTCAAAGTCATTTAAAAAATAAGTGGCTTTGACAACGTTAGTACAAAATAACCATTGATTTCCTTTGCTATAGTGAGTGAATGAAATAAGCCTTCCTCAGTAGGGCACGTCTTCACACGTGTGCTCGTGACTATTAGTCGAAGCTCTCCAAACAAATATATACCTTGATCACAAGTAGCCCCACGGGTTCCCAGTATGCAGTTGCATCTAAATCTGTTTACAAGGTCGACACAAGTGCCATTGTTGAGGCAAGGCGAACTTTCACATTCATTTATATCTGCAACAGAAATACTGTATTGGTTTTACGGTGTCTACTTTTGCTTTTGAAAACAAGAACACGGCTATTAGTCGGTCTGCTGTTTAAAGTCTGCAATATAATTCCCATAATTCACTACTGTAGAATAAATCGGACATCATTATATATACGTTTTCGAATATTAGGGGATTCACATAAACTATGTAACAAAAGAAGCTTTTTCTTGGCCATAGTCAAAAATTGATGTTTTTTTAATCCATTAATTTAGCGTAAAATATATGTTAGCACAACTTTAAAAAAGACAAATAATTTTATAAACATTTTCAATGATCCACCAAGAGTAAATGTATTGGTAAAATTAAAATTTATCTCCATAATCCCAACAATGTACCAAAGAGTTTATAGAAAAAAAGGGTTTATTTTTTCCATGGTGCCCAGCGTTCATGGTGTAGATGTACCTAGGTGCCACAAAAGTATAAAAAGAAAATTTGCACTTGTGTTTTAAGAAATTTGCATATAATATTAAAGAACCACTTGTTCCTATTTTCATTTGTGCATGCACTGATTCGACATTCATAATTACAGTATTGTGTGTTTGTTGCCTGTCATCGAGTTTATCTGGAAATAGAAAATGGTGTTCAGTTGGACCTTCCTCTAATACGGCATGAAATCAAGTCAATAGGAAGGATCCAGTTGTCTCTTATAGAGTAACCTGGAACTGTTTCCTATATATTCAGGGAATTGGGAATATAGTCAATTTAAATGGAAATAAAAAATAAACAACAAACCACCACCATAACCGATAAGATCTACAATGAAAATAAAAACAATAAAAAAGCCAACGAAAAGATAAAAAGCAAAACAAAATAAAACAACACATAAATAAACAAAGGTAAAATATAAGAAAATACAAAACAAGGAAGCAGAAACATACGTACCAGTCTCACAGCGAACACCCAGGTAACCTTCTTTGCATGTACAATTATAGCCCATGAAGTGGTCGACACATTGGCCGTCGTTCTGACACGGATTGCTGTCACACTCGTTGATTTCTGGAAAAATGCCTATCATCTAGTACACTTTTTTTACCAAGTTTTGCGGACAAATAAATACATGCCATGTCATTTGTCATTTTAGGATATATATATAAATATACATATATATATATATATATATATATATATATATATATATATATATATATATATATATATATATATATATATATATATATATATTTATATATATATATATATATATATATATATATATATATATATATATATATATATATATATATATATATATATATATATATATATTAGTTATAAAGTAGTTATTTCATAGCAAATAATATGATAACTGATATATCCCCAAATCAAGTTAACCAAATGATATAATTGGGTCAATATTTTCATTGATAAAAGTCAACACTTCTCACAATGCTTGCTTGTTTAACATGTAGGCCTATACATACGTACATTATCTACAACGTAGCGCATGAATTTTCAATTTCACTGCATGTCATGCACGTACTTTCATCACGTTTTGTGCCCTGCTTCCCTGTCTGATCTGTGGCGTTATTACTTCTCAACAGCAAGCGCGCCCTCTGCCTACCCGTTCAACTATCTAGCTGTCTGCTCAGGATTGCTCACGTATAGGCCTGTTATAGGCCTTATAGCCCTAAAGAACCTTATATTGACACGTCCGGATCTTATGTATCAATGCCTTTCCTATCTAATCCAAGTGATATATAATTATACACTGCCAACTAAAAAGAATATACAGTGGAATAGGTCCTACAGCCGACTTGTAAGTCATGCCCATTATCTGCGGGTCAATTATCATCCTCAAACCGCACTGTGGGCAGTGTATACAACGTATAGAGTACCCACAGTTTCAGAGGCATTTCCAGGTTCACAGAATTTCTGGACAGATTTGTATGTTTCTGAAACCCCCTGAGTAGCGTATTGAATTTAAGGAAAACATGGTTAATGGGCATATTTCAAACTACCAATAAACCGAAAAACTGCCAAACAGACGGTCTTGGGATAACAGTTCTGCCGATAAACCACCTATTACATAACTACATACACACATAAATATAAATATATATATATATATATATATATATATATATATATATATATATATATATATATATATATATATATATATATATATATATATATATATATACATATATTAGAGCCTGACCAAACATGCATTTTGAAACCGAACCGGGTACTCGGTACTCGGTACACATTACCGATCCCGAACCGGGCACCGTTCGGGTTCGGTATATGCAATCAGGGAGGTATATGTATCTCATACACCTGCCTGATGCAATTCAAGCATGCCATAAATAAACTTAGACATATAAGAATGCTCATTTAAAGCTTTATTTAATCAGGGGTTTTTAGGCGCTGTTACCCTTTTACACTGGGGCATTACTATTGCTGATGTAAATCGGGTGATTAATGCAGCCCATGTGACGCACTTAATTACAAAGTAGCGTTTGTTGCATTGTTTAAAGTGTATACAAGTACGAAAAGTAACCTCAGTGACCTTCTTACTTAACTTTATTGCCAACATCGACAATGATAACCGAACCCGAATGTTTAGTGACTGTAAAAGCCGAACCCAAGCCGGGCTTCAATTCTGAAACCCGGTAAGCTCGGATTCGGTTGTTCGGGTTCAGTCAGGCTCTAACATATATATATATATATATATATATATATATATATATATATATATATATATATATATAATATATATATATATATATATATATATATATATATATATATATATATATATATATATATATATATATGTATACATGTATATACATGTATACGTGTGTGATACGTGTGTGTGTGTGTGTGTGTGTAAAAAACTGAAAAGTTTAATTTTCCATTGATGTGCCTTAGGAACGTTCAATACAAACGGCTTTTCAGACATTTCATTGTGTGACTTTTCTTCTTTTTTTTTTTTTTTTTTTTTTTTTTTTTTTTTTACATCAAGGGTCGGCCAGGGCCTTCTTTGGCAAAGCTTCATTGTAAAGCCTGCCTGAATAGGGTAAGGGTTTTTTTCGTAAAACTCTGCAGAGGTAATTCATGTTCAACACAGTAAAGCTACAATCACCTCGACCAAGAAGGTAACAATCAATGTCTTTTGAAACATAGTTCTCGTTTCTCAGAAACAGGTATCGCATGATTGCCTCAACCTTCTGCGCACCCGCAATTCATCTGAATTGGATCTCCACAGTGCCGTGCTGATCAGTTATTATACAGACGCCATGCCTCAAACAGGCATTCAATTCCACACTGCCATGTCAGGACCCATTACATTTAAAGTTGGCCTGCTCCACTTCCTGTCAGAATCAATAACGTCCACAATTAAGGTGCACGTGTGAGTTGCATGCAACTTCTTTAAACGCACGCTCTTACTGTAACTGTTATGCTAAAATAATATTCCTTTGGATCATGCACTACATTCGTACTTTAAGTGAGCATGCATATTGATTTGATTTGATTTGATTTATTTATTATTTTACCAGGGGGACTGGTTCAGTGTACCAGACACTGATCTCCCACCAGGCCCTGGATGGTACAATGAAGATACATAAAATGACAATATGAGATGATGACTAAGGGATGGTTCAACATTTTCATCATTTTTGAATTAGTACTTACAGTACGCAAGGGGGGAGGGGGTTAAATGGGTCTGTACACTTTCACAGGATATGGAAAATGATGGTCAATTTTTGGCCTGTTTTGTGCAATTTTGCTATGATTTGGGGGAAAATCATCATTTTTAAAGTACTAATTTGGGGGGAGGGAGGGGGGTCATGAAATTTAGTACCCTAAGTACTAATTCAAAAATGATGATAATGTTGAACTATCCCTAAAATAAACACAACTCAGTTAAATACAATGTGATAAAAGCTTTGAAAGACAATTAAAAGTATAGAAGTAAACATAAAATAGCAGGAGTACATAACCACAAATAATGTAGATCAATATGACAATATGAACTATATCTGGGTAAATAAAATTTGATAAAAAGTTATACAGCTATCACAAGATAGTCAAGATCTACTTGGCAGCTCTTTTGAATTGGGGAAGGGAGGGTAGTTTTCTATTTTCAGGGGAAATAGAGTTCCAGCAAATAGCTCCTCTGTACGATAAGCTATTTTTGCCATAATCTTTATCTATGGAAGGAATACAGAAGGAGTTTGAGGTGGCTGCTCGGGTAGAGTGAGAGTAGGCATCGTTAGTTCGTTTAAATTTTGAAGTGATAGTATTTGGGGCCAAATTGTGAAAAACTTTGTACATGAAAATTTGGAGATGGATTTTGCGTCTTTCTTTAAGGGTGGGAATATGACTCATATTGTGTAGGTCATCTATTGAAGTATATCGGTCCATTTTGTTTATGATTCTGAGTGCTCTGTTCTGTAGAATTTGGAGTCTGTCTTGCAGGTACTTGGGGCAACACCCCCAAACGATATCACAGTAGTCAAAATGTGGACGAATGAGGGATTTGTATAATGTAAGCATCAGAACATTAGGAAGGTAGTTTCTCACTCGACCCAGAGCAGCTATTTTAGCATTTACTTTGCGAGTGATGTAGTCAGTATGTTTAGCAAATTTGAGTGAGCTGTCAAGTATAACACCAAGATATTTGAATTCATGAACTTGTTCAATGGTTTCATTATTAACCTTAATTTCAACAGGGTTTGCATGTTTAACTTTGTATGGAGTCCCAAAGAGCATGACTTTTGTCTTTTTGGTGTTCAGGGTCAATTTGTTCCTTCCAAACCATTCAGAAACCAGGGCAATTTCACTGTTCAGAACGTTTTCAATTTGGACGGTGTTTTTTGCTGAAAAATAAAGAGCAGTGTCATCCGCATATAATGAAATGCTACAATTGGTCATAGTAGTGGGAAGGTCATTTATGTAGAGTACAAAGAGGAGCGGGCCCAGAATTGAACCTTGGGGAACTCCGCAGGTGACCTTCTGTGGTTTGGAGATTTTACCATCTATGACCGTATGTTGGTTTCGGTTGGACAAATATGATTTAAACCACTCGTGCTCGACATTAGAGATACCATAGCTCTTGAGCTTATGAAGCAGAATAGGATGGTTAACAGTGTCGAACGCCTTTTTCAGATCCAGAAAGAGAACTCCACAACAACGGTCCTGATCAATGTCATTCTGTAGAACATCTACAAAGTGGGCAAGGGCCGTTGCCGTGGAGTGTCCCTTTCTGAAACCTGACTGGGACTCATGAATAAGATTATGACTAGTTAGGAAAGAGTAAAACTGATCATGCACAGCACGTTCAAGAATTTTCATTGATACTGGTAAAACTGAAATCGGACGGTAGTTGTTCACATCACTATGTTGACCATCCTTAAAAATGGGGGTGATTTTGGCCACCTTCCACTTATCGGGGACTATGCCAGTAACAAGTGATTTGTTGAAAATATGAGTAAGGGGCAGAGATAGACTATTGGCGCCTGCTTTTAGCAAACGTGAACTTAAGTTATCAAGGCCCGTTGCTTTTCCAATTGTTAGGTGTCTTAACTGTTGTGACACAAAATCTGTAGATATGGGGGAATAGTGGAATGTGGCTTCAGTTTTGTTACCAATATTAGGGGGAGTATTGTTCGGGTATTTAGAAGCTAGTTGATCACCAATACTGGCGAAAAAGCTGTTGAAAGTCTCAGCCATTTCCTCAGCATCAGTGACTTCTGTGTCGTTATTCACCAGTTTTGAAGGAAAGTTGGAAGACTTTGAAGCATTTGATGGGATAATTTTCTTAATAACTTTCCACAGATCTTTATGATTTTTGCCACTGTTGTTTATAGCATCTTTCACATATTCTTTTTTCAAATGACATACCATGTTGTTTACCTTATTTCTCAGGTTTCTAAACTTAGCCCAGTCTTCTGCTGCTCCAGAGTCTTCCGCTTTCATTCTGAAATGGTCTCTATCATAACATAGGGACCTTAATTCAGTAGTAACCCACGGTGGTTCACCGTCTCTCACTTTGATGTTAACAATAGGAGCATGTTTGTCACAAATTGGTAAAAAGATATTCATAAAATTATCCCAAGCTTTTGTTGGGTTTAGTTCATTTAAAACTGGTGTCCAATTTGAGTTTATTATGTCATTTTCAAAAGCAGTGTCATTGAAATGACGGTATGTTCTAGCTTGAATTATTTTTACTTTGCCTTTTGGTCTTACACCTTTTCTAGAGAGATAGGTGAGTGAGGTTATTGAATACTATTGTTTGTAATGCCAAATTTGTTATATTGAATGTAAAAAAAAATGTAAATTTGTGACCGCGGGTTGGACAGGTAAAGACTTTGTCCCTATTAAAAATATATTATCTATGTTTTAATGTGTGTCGTTCTATCTTTAAGCTTCATGTGGTACCAGTACCTAAACGCAATATAAACGCGATCATACAAGTATAAAAAACGCACAGAAATCATAAAGTCATGACACACGGTGTGACGTCAATCCATTTCATTATGTAATACCCGCTTATGTTTAAACTTAATTGGTAGATGCGTAGTGTCATGGCTATTTGTAAAGTGAACACTCTTGGAGAAATCAGTATTGCTTGGTTATATTGAGTTGAAGCGTTCTTGACAGCGCGCCACCTTTGCAGACCCCTTTACTGAGCCTCGGTTCCTCCTGCATGGCTGGGTTTAGACAATTGAGTGCCTCGATCGTTGACAGGTGCGCAGGGAGACTTAATGCACAGAAACACACTTATATGCTCCCCTCTATCGGCAAGGGCGCAAAATAGTGCCTCCGCAGAGGAAGTTCAGTTTAGAAAATGAAAAAGCCAGCACACACACACACACACACACACACACACACACACACACACACACACACACACACACACACACACACGCACACACACACATATGCATATATATTTACAAAGAGACAATAAATATAAAGAAAGTGTTGCTTGAAAGTAAGCCTACAAGTCCAGGAAGGGGGAGGGAGACAGAGAGATGCTCTTCAATATTAGGTCGGACTATCTCTAAAATTGTTTCATTTTGCTGTACAAAAGGTTTCAGTGAAAGTAGAGCAATAATGGGCGCACTACTTTGTTTTTTATTCATAGCTTCTAGGAATTTCCGGTTTATTTCGTAGGAACCAAAAAACACATACCCTCACTGTCATAGCTTCTCTGTTATATCTGGTCTGCTCTATTTCAAATCCTCGTGCGTTAGTCTGCTCTCGTATCATAAAGTTCGTGTGTCAAGATTATTGTTGAAAAGGAAGGATTAAAAACCCTTCCCTCCCACCCCATACTGTGTTTCATTTTTGTTGTTGTAATTTTTACTTTCAATTTCCATATCTATATAAGGATGTATATGCATTTATATTATATATATATATATATATATATATATATATATATATATATATGTGTGTGTGTGTGTGTGTGTGTGTGTGTGTCTGTGTGTGTTTGTACACGTGTACATGCCTTTATGATGTAATATCATATGCATGTAATATCATATGGTACTTTATTTGCATGTTGGTCTAAGATATGCACAAGGCTGATGCCAGGTTTATGTTCATCATAAATAGTAAAGTATCATATCTCCTGCCTTGAAATTTATGTAAATATTTTCCGAGGGCCCAATATTACATTAGTTCCTTATACAATTTTGTGTTTGCTGATGTATTTGCTAATTTGCTTGCAAATTAAACTTCCTTATTGAGTAATTGTTACAATTTAGGGCTCACGCTGATTGAAAACAATCTGTGAGAAACAAGTCAAACAGCGTTCCCGTATATATATATATATATATATATATATATATATATATATATATATATATATATATATATATATATATATATATATATATATATATATATATATGTATATATATTCTTAGTCGCCCAGCAGGAAACGAAGTCCTGTTACCGGAGAGAAGCTTATAACGGTAAGACAAACACGTTCTTATTAATTTTTCTTTTTTCAAATTTATTTTCCAATAACAGTAGAGATTTTTAAATTGTATGATTCGTTTTAGAACACAAGGAAAGAAAATGCCAGAAGTCTTCAGTCCCTTGCTCACATAAACTGCAACTTTTATTCGCCAGGTCCCATTTTACTGAGTGTTAGTTTTTTTCTACACAGCCCATCATAGCTACGAAATTCAACATTTTTGCAACAAATTTCCCTATTTAGGTATGTAATTGGAACCAAAATTAGAACATTTTATTGAACGATACTAATACAATGACGACTTATAATTGATTTCTTTCAAGAAATCAATCTTGTAGCTTTCTAAACTAAGCTTCTGAAAAGGCTCTAAGCATGTTAGCCCTACACTCCTAAATGCGGCAATATATGAAATTTCCAACAAGAATCATAGGGTGTGTCAAATACATGTTTACATAATTTACTATTTTGCAAGTTATATTTCAGTTCATAGTAATACTTCTTAGGAATCTGGTCTAGAGTTAGTTTGATGGAGAGCCACCCCAGTTGGCGTTGTTACAAGGCAACATTTCACACAAATGAATATTCTTGCAAAGTTGTATTGAATATATTTGATATTTTTGGTTTACTTGCTATTGTGTCATTAGGCTACACAGCAAAACCTGCTGAGAGAGTAGGTCGTACAACACTTTTCCATATGCTGTTCCCAAAAGAGTTTCTGTTGACATTGTTGTGCCTGGACGGAAAACACGTACACGGGTAAAAGCGCTCACCTTTAGGCTCACGTAACGTCTTGACATGTGCCAATCCATTCAAACACTGTGCAAAAAGTATCCCTGGGTAATTATAGGTTGTACATTCATGAAGCGGGGTGCTACAAGCATTCATTTGCGAGTGCTATTGCAGTTTTTGCCAATCACCTTGGCTTTTGATTACTCAAGATAAAACTGCATACCCCCTTGGGCTGCAAATTCCTTGGTCATATTTAATTGTTCAACCTGGAAATTTAACAGCATTAAGTGGGTTACATTATTGTTTACCATTCAACATATCAATGAGGCCAGTTATAGCTTTGAAAATAATGTTTGGATTAAAATACAACCTTGTTTCACCCCATTTAGTACTTCAAAACAAGAAGATTCTAAAGGCTCAAATATTACATTGCTTTCAACTCGATTAAAAAGGCCTCTAGCAATACCCCATACTGTAACATCAACACATTTCTCCCAAATGTGTAAAAAAAAATATAAAAAAAACTCGATTAATTTTGTAATATGCTTTTGAAATATCAAGAAATGAGAGTCAAGTGTTATTTTTTTATGTTAATGCAGGGTACAAAAACCGCAAAGGCTAAAATAGTTATCCTCAGGTCGTCACCTTTTACAATAAGCACCATGAAGTTCTCCAAAAACTCCATGCTCCTCCAGAAAACTCGTTACTTGATATTCCATTACAGATGTAATTCAAACCCACAAGATATCACAGTTATACACTGGTAGTTTCTGCGCTGTACTCTGTTACCTTTCTTATGCATGGCTTTTACAAAGCCTTGAAACCGATGGTCAAGAACACGTTCTGTGAGTTAACAAAGTTCACAAGAAACAACCAGAGAATTGATAAGTATGTGACCACTATGTTTTGGGAACTCCATTAGTACGTTATCCATACCGCAGACTTCTGAACATTCCATCATTTTGGTGGAATCATCAACTGCACCATAAAAAACCTGGCTATCTCAGAGGCCATTCACATCACCTATCGAACTGTGCCGGAAGTTCAAATTCAAATCCAGGTACATTTGATAGGAAACATTTGTATGTTTCGTGTTTCCAAAATTACACCAGTATCCTTTAATGACATGGACAATCTCTTTAGAATCATGTAATGTACGTGAAATATCGTTAGGATCCGATATTTAAAAGCATAGTCATTTCACCATTAATCTTTTTAACATAATCCAGTATGCTTTTTACCCATCGTTGAATTAAGCGAAAACGCCATTTTATGTTCAGTAGTTCCTTCCCTGATCCTATATGGAACTAAATCAATGACCAGGCCACCGAGGGTCCTTACGCATCGCGTTTTTATAGTCATATGACTTTAGATGCATGAATCTAGATGCATATGCTATGCAAGTTTGAAGCATCATACACTTGTTCTTGAATTAATGTGTGAATTTTTTTTTTCTATGAGGACATACGATTTTGATACTGGATTTATATATATAAACAAGGAACTAATCGTTTCAGTAGCAACATTGTGTCGAGAATGGGATCCTATTATACCTTTTATACAGATGGGTCTGCGGGAAAGTTGTGTAAGAGTGTGTGAGATACATAGGACACAGTGTACATGGAATTAATGTTTTCAAACTCACATACCCATAATCCAACAACTGTATTTAAATGATCAGCACCACATAAACAAGTACAGGCCAAAAGCACCTCCTTAACTACATACTTGCAACATGAAAGGAGTCATGGCGCGCAAATGCAAAATTAACAACAAACCGTTATTCTAAGGACTAATAGCCATGAGGTTTGGTGGGCAATTTGGCAGAAAGAGTATAGAGCTTGCACATGCAGTGGAACTTGAGTACAAGTGCGTGGATTGTTATCGTGGATGAGTTTGCCAAATGGCACATAATATCCTACTGCCAGTTCATCCTTGAACGATCAAACTTGAAGTTTTATTTGGATACCTAAAGTGGTCAAGTATGGAATTATCTTGCATACATTTGCAGATATTTCACAGAAACCTATTTTCTTTGCAGTGACCACTTGACCTTAACATGTGACTACAAGGTCACCCAGAAGACGTTTTAATCAAGGATGATTATGTTTTGTTTTCTTAACTCCCTGTATATGCTACATGGAACACGTTTAAATCACCCCCCCCTGACCTTGACCTTTGACCTCAAGATCACTTGTGACAAGTCAAATGTCAACTCTCCTCTAAGTATATAAAAAGTCTAAATATAGTTAACGTCTATCCAATACCTGTAGATACATTGCACAAAAACAGGTTTAGATTGTTTCCCAGTGACGTTGACCTTTGACCGCAAGCTCACAAAAAGCAAGTTTGATGAACTTGAATCGAACTGTTCTGAAGACATTGCATAAAAAACATTTCAGTTGCTCATGACCTTAATCTTGAGGTCAAGGTCACTCATAAACATCCCCACCCACCCACCCCCGCCCCCGAGGGTGTGACATCTTTTAAATTATCTCAGTTTCTTACGCTGTTTAAGTTTTATTTTTGAAATTTTATTTTTTAGAGGGATGTATCTTTCTCCGCAGGTGTGGAATATGGAACCTCGTATGTAAACCAAGTTGTGTTCACTATCGGCACTATAAATGCCTATTTCATCAATCATAATATCTTTTAGTTTTCTTCTTAACCGTTCAGTGGCCAAAGCATAATCTATGAAAGATTACAGATTTTCTCCTTAGCCACGTAAATTTACCAGAACAGAGGACTGAGCAGCCCAGTGCCCTTGTAACTTTTGTCACAAAATAGAGCAACGATGGCCTTGTAACAAGGCAATATGGGTTTTTTGAAGGACTTCAACTCCAATATAGATATTGATGCTACAGGCTACATATAACCCATTTGGCCTCCATTACAATCCGATAATTGTATGACATGTATGGAAGCTAGCGTGGACCAATGACAGACTGTGTTGCAATAATTTTGACTCAAACGAAGTGCACTTCAGCAAATGTCACAGTTTTTCTATGAAATAGTATTACTACATTCAAAATAACACAGGTATTATATACGTGCATGTACGAAACGCTCAACTGAAATTAACAGCTCTTAGAAACGCCAAATTCACGTCACATGACAGTTAACAATGATGCACAGCAATTAAGACTCCTGTGTTCAAAATGAACTGGGTATTTATGCTGTTGTCACTAACGTCATCTATACATGCACTGGGGGACTACACTATAGAAAGGTGATGCAAATCTTTGATTTGGGACGATCCTACTAATACTAATAACGGGAAGCCATGCAAAAGTCTACCACTTCACTACAAACATAATGAAATGACTTACATTCGAGCCAAGACCGCTGCAAGCCGAAATTCAATGTTACCACATTTAATGGTTTCTTGAAAAGAAAACCAGTTACTCCGAATTTTGAAATCGCATTAAATAACAAATGCAAATTAAGGTACCTTCCTCGAGCTAAATCATGCCATATTAGTTCTTTTTGTCCTTTAAAATAATTTACATACATTTCATTATTTTGTATAATTAATGAAAAGTGTTAGCACGCGAGGCTTTTAATGTCCCTCAGCTTTATGTGACAAATAAACCTTTCGAGGGAGCTTTTTATGCGGATCTTACTGAAATGAGAGTTATTTTGCTTGGAAGCTGTAATCAAGACCGCAAGAGTTCTTTAAGCGAAACAGTACTTTTGTGCAATATAAAATGGAAAATGTTCTACTTACCAGTGCAGATGCCCTGTGGAGACTGGGCATAACCCGCGTGGCAGATGCAAGAATATAAACCCAGGATATTTGTGCAATTTGCGTGTTGATCACAAGGGTTTGTCGGGCCTTCACACTCATTTATATCAATGTCACAGCTACCTCCCGTCCAACCAGCCTCGCATTCGGCACAACCAGTGGCAACGTCACACTCTGTGGTATAGTTTCTGCAGTTGCAATCGTTTGTGCAATTTGGCCCCCACGTTCCTTGACTGCAAGCTGAAAGAAAACGCTAAGTGGATTGGTGCATGGTTAGGCTGGATTGTTTGCAATGCTATGATTGAAAGTATTGCGATTACACGACGAATTTCTTGTCTTGCATATTCATCAGAAATACCTATCTATATGGCTATCTCAATACTATCCGAGCAGGAGATAAACCCAGTGCCGCAAGAAATTTAACATGGCATATTGTGACGTGGAGACAATTTGTTTGCATATACCATTTCCAAACATTAAGCCAGCAAATTGAAGGTTCATTACCCTACACAATACTTTTTTTCAACTGTAAACGCAATTGTTTAAACACCGTTCATTTCATATCATTTTTCATTTAATCAAGCTTTATTTCAAATGGGTTTTACCAAAGAAGGAACATTAGCACAAGTGCTATTTTTACTGACATAAAATTATGACATAAAATAGTACAATCGCTAGAAAAAATAAACTTGAGACATATATACAAGTAAATAAGAAACACAATAATGATATAAAATAGGAATAATATGTCAAATACACGATCAAGTAGTTATGCCCACTCATCAATATATTCTACACTTGGTCTTATATGGACATGTGTATGCTATAACATCAAAATTACGAAACGAATGCATTAATATATGGCACACAATACAATTGTAGTACACAAACTCCGGATGCAAGATTGTCAACATATTGGAAGATAATAACATTGAAATAGCCTTCGTGCCTCATCTTCTCAACTGTGACAACCACAAACTGAGCCAGTCCAATTACTTACAGCTTTCCACCTATTAGGCAAGTCATTCCACAATTTAGGAATCAAGCTTTCATTGTTTGCCATACTTTATAAATTTGTAACGTAGTATTTCCAGCTTTAGTAATTGATGGATTCCATAACCTTTGTATCCCCTTTTATTAAGCAGTCTAAGTATTCGGGTGCCAAGTTATGTTGAATCTTGTAAACATATTTTACAATAAACCCCAATATGCCAACTTCCAATGTACAGGGGTTTACACTATTTAGAATCCGTTCATGTTGTGAATGATCATAACTATAAAATATCACATCTAAAAGAACATTCCAGGAGTGAATTCATTTATTAGGATTTGAGCGGGAACCAATATGATACACTATGGAGCAATATCTGAAGGTGGTTGATAAAATATATGATTTCACAATGGAGATTCCTGCAAAGGTGTCCAGAATATGTTTACATTGCATCAAGACATTCATTTGTGCTGACGTTTTCCAGCAGATGTTCGTTAAATGAAGATCAAAATTTAGTTTATCGTCAATGGTCACCCCTAGAAGCTTTACACTGTCCTCATTATTTACCCTGAACTTCGATTTGGGTAACTATTACCTGGTCATTGCTGCCAAGTAGCATAAACTTAAACTTGTTAGCATTGGCCTGCATACAATTCTTTTCAAAGTAAGTCATGGCAATTTGAACGTCTCGTTCTAATATTTTTATAACATCCGGTATCGATTGCTGTCATTTGCGAAGTTGGATAACACAACTTGTTTCATAAAGCCACAGATGTCATTGATGAAGAGGTTGAAAAGACTCGGCCGAAGGCAAGAACACCGTTGAACCCTTTTGACTTTATTTTCCAACTACATGTACTATAAAATGTGGAGTTAATTTTCGCCCTTTGTTTACGACCTGTGAGATAACAGGCTAGTAGTTTCACAGCACTGTGTGAAGTCCATACGCTTTCAGGTTCGCGATTAAGAGGAATACAAATACCATAAAATGCATTGGAAAGATCCATCATCACTATACAAGCATACGCTTTGGTGTCTAGAGCTTCACGCCATCTTTCCAAAGCATGGACGCAGGCTGACTGACAACTATGATTTTGCCTGTAGGCTGAAATACTTTCATATACTTTCTATAATTTCAGACTTTACGGGCATAATAATGCCCTTGTCAAATATGCGCTCCAAGACCTTGAAATCTATACAGACAATGCTGATGGACCTCCTATTAGCGTATTGAGTGATCGTTTGCTTTGTAGATTGGGTTTACATTTGTATCCTTAAACTGACTAGGAGAGACACAAAAATATGTACTTTTAGTGAAAAGTTTAGCTAGTATAGGGACTATGATATTTTTTAATACATTTAATATCTTAATTGACATTGTTTCATGCCCAGCAGCCTTTTTTGGGTTTAAGGTCCAATATTCAGCACTTCCACGGCGTTTGCCGGTGAAAATGTAAAACCGTTGGTGTGACCAGGCACACCTTTATTTTAAGAACACTAGGATGCCCTGCATAAATATTCTCTGCTTTGTTGACATAAAATTCAATGTCAACAACTTCATCAAACTACTCTTTGGTTTCATCATCAATCTGTGCAATATGAGAAGTAATATCGGTAAAATACTTATTTAAAATTTCCGCAACTTCGCTGGAGTATGTGAAGACTACTCAATTCTCCTCAAGAAAGATATTTTCATTGACAGATATACTGTTTGTAATACAGGCCCTTTAAGTGTCCCAAAATTCATTAGGAGAGGTATTTTATTTCTCATTACAATGATTTCTAACGTACGGTTTGACTTTCTGTTTGGGTCTGGAGCTTTATTTCTTTCTGGCCGGAAAACCCTCAAATTTTGGGGTGATCTCTTATCGAAGTATTTGTTCAAAACATGGTACATTTTCGTGGTTGCTTTTCTTAGAATGCTGTTCATATTAGTTTTTCTCGTTTGCCACGAATCATACTGAATTTCGATGGTGCATGTAAATTGAAAAGCTCATCAAATGAAGTCTGAAAAGCATAGCAACAATCACCTTAATCGTCAATGATATAGCAAACATGAAAGCTAGTGTTTGTAAATCCTCGAAGAATGATTCTTCGGTAGAATTCTTAAAAATTCGAAAAAAATCTTTTTCTGGTTGTAATTTTGAAAGCGTGGCTTTAGAAGCTGTATACACTAAGGAGTGTCCGTCACCTGATCTATTTTCTATTCAACATGATTGTAAGAGCCTGTGACTTTGATTGCTGAGTAGAACGGCAACAAAGTTACTCGTATCTTTCCTTGTGAAAGTGGGGTTTGTTGTTTCATTTCTCAGTCCATGCATGTAACATATTTCTGATAGGCATACCTTTAATCCTATGTCACGGATCACAGTTAAATCACCTAGGTAATTTTATTTTTCATAGCCGACCGTAGCTTGACATAAAAGTTGACAAAGATCACTTTCCAGATTTCCACTTTCTACCTAAGGTGTTTTGCAGCACTATAGAATCAACCACTTTACCCTATCTACAATCAATTCGATTGATATAATTCAGTATGCATAGATCTGTTGTTCTTCACGTGCCGGTAAAGTGTATCACCTCTTACATATGTCAGAAAACAATCCCATTCTGATTTTTGTAAGCTTTAAAAAGTATACGTATATTGATTTGAAACGTTGCGTCGGGAAAAGAATTGTCAATCTCAGTTTTAGCCAAAGTTAAGACTACAATACAATTTCTCCATACCTTTGACGCAACTTCCTACACATGCTATTATTAAACACAAGAGAAGTGTCTCTAGCCATTTGCTGATTGGAAGGAGTACTGCCAGTCTTTGCTTCCGGTGCAGTTTATTCCCTTGAGGTGTTGGAGGGTTCAAAGACACTGTCTTTAAATTCAAATATGCAACATGTACATTTTGGACAAACCCAGTTATTTGTAAAATTATTGTACTCCACTGGTAATACATTCACGCATTTGATGTGATGTTGATACAGACAAACATAACATAGGGGTTAAGTATCTCGATGCATACAAAACAATAATTTGTATATACTGGTCTATCGCACTCGATCGCGTTTGTATGGCGTTGATTGATTCATCTCCATAACCAACTAACGGCACAGAAATAGCAACTCCACCAGTGATAGTGTATTCAATATGTCATCATGTGGGCACACTCCCGTACTGCATACTACTGCGTATATCAATCCCGGGATATCAATATAGAGCAGACCCAATGAATGGGGCAACCTATAATGTTTCGCCACAAGGTGGAGCAGCTTGAGACATGTTGTGCGGGGCGGCGGCCGTTGTGGCCGTCAGTTGCAACCATAGAGCGTATGAAAACTTCAGGTGGGTAAACAGTAAGTGCATTATATGCCCAACTACATGTGGACAAGCAAACGACCTAACGTTGAACAGCAGCAATACAGTCCATATCCCCACCGCGAATATGCAAACACCGTACATGTTGGTGTTTGCTATGATTTATTCCGTATCGTCAGCATAATTGTAATGTTCTTCGCACCATTTTTTCTAGGTAAACACTTATACAAACTTCGTTATAGTCTCTGTTACCTCTCAATCTCAACAAAGCGCATAGCTTGATATTCGTTTTTGTTTGTTTGTTTGGTTTGTTCTGTTTTGTTTTGTTTTGTTTTGTTTTTTATTTTGTTTTGTTTTTTGTTTTGAGAGGGGGGAGTGGTTTGTTTGTTTTTGCATTTTTTCTTCTAATCGGTTTGCTTCCCAAACGATAGTTGCGAAGTTGTGTAAATAGTTTTAACTTTGTGGAATATTGTATATATTATTCTGACTGGCCTTAGCCGCTTACTTCAAGCCAGCGCTGACAAGCCAAATGAAGGCTCAGCTCTGGCGTGATGGCGACAGTCCATGAAGATTTGTTCAGCATTAAAAGAACGCAAATAGGAATACTTGAGTTAAGACATGAGAATACTTGAGTTAAGACATGTGAGCAATAAAATAATAAAGAACATCAAACCACACATGGAGCAAACACCCTGCTCTACCCTTTTTCACGACCTAATATGCAGATCGTATGAGCTTGTGAAAATATTCAAGTCCAAATTATTTGTTATTCCTGCAACTTTTCGGCATGTATGGGAGTTTGTAGATTTCACGGGAAAAAAAACGTTAGTACCTTTATAACAGAAATTTACAATGTTATATCGAGCATAATTTTTAAGAGCCTTTTTAAAGGATGGGATTAAAAAATCAAGATTCAAATACATATCTTTTTTTAAATTTTCCAGTGAGAATACTTTGTTGCATTTAAAACAACACTTACGCTTGCAAGTTCTTCCATCGTTCTGCAAAATATATCCCACGGTACACAGGCAGCTATACCCCCCGACGGTGTTATTACAGGTAGAACCCTCCTCACAGGAATTCAGTTTGATATCGGCACATTCATCTTCATCTGAAAAGTATTCACCAATGAAGAGATGCACATTTTATAGCTTGTTTCATGACAATATGCGGATATAAATTAAATTGGTATAATGAATGGATGAATCGACTTACTCGTAATGATTTTGCTCCCTCTAGTCAAATTATCAGGGATAGTGCTGTTTCGGTCTCCCCATTTTAATAATGAAAAATTGTCCACCAAAATGCATCGTATTTTATGGATAACAACCAGATTATTTTTAATTAGAATTTGGTTAGTGCCTACCTTGGCAGTTTTGTGCATTCCTATCGTATGTGTACCCTGTGGGACAAAAGCAGCGGACGTTTCCAGTGCTGTTCTCGCAACCATGCGAACAGTTGGTCAGACCTGCCTTCTGACATAGGTTACGAGCTGAGAAAAATACGGTCCATATTCACTTGATGGTCAAGATACAATGGGGATGACTGTTTCAATGACACACGGATATATTGATGTTGAGATGCATTGCCGTACTGTATATACAGTCTTCTTACTGGCGGATGGTCACCAGGTTGATATCCAAAGCCCATCATCTGTTATTTCTCTCAAAACCATTTAGACGTAATGGTGCGACTTCAATTTTGCTATCATAGTCAAAATTTATTCAATCTATAAATGATAAACCAATATGACAAGATTTCTTATATTCATTTAAATACTTGAACTAAATCAATGAGTGCAAAAATACATTTAACCGCCCAAGAGGCACAAATTACGGTCACAGTTCACTGAAGTGGCTTGACACACGCTACAAAATAGCAAACCTGATCTCGTACACATACACACACACACACACACACACACACACACACACACATATATATATATATATATATATATATATATATATATATATATATATATATATATATATATATATATATATATATATATAAAAGTGAGGTAAACAGACAGAGAGAGAATTCGAAAATGAGAAATACTTACTATCCCGACACGTTTTCTTGTCGTTGCTTAGTTCGTATCCTTCAAGACATTCACAGCGGTAAGAACCGTCTATGTTCTTACATAACTGCTGGCAGTTTGCGGTTCTTTCTTTACATTCGTCTTTATCTGAGAAATAAAATATGAGATATGGATATTAGCGTCTTAATGGCATAAACGTTAAAAATACGGGTTTCTAGATGGCAATGATTTTAAAGCCCAGTATCAAGTATTTCAACCCAAGAATTTGTTTATAGCCCGAACATTTGTACAAAAGGATAAGTACCATTTTAATGAATTAATTAATTAATTAATAAATTAATTAATTAATTAATTAATTAATCAATCAATTAATTAATTAATCAATCTATTTATTTATTTATTTACTTATCTGTCTGTCTGTTTGTTTGTTAGTTTGTTCGTTCGTTTGTGCGTTCGTTCGTTCGTTTGTTCGTTTGTTTGTTCGTTTGTTTGTTTACCTTCTAACTCGCTAATTCACTTGTTTATTGACTTATTTATTTACTTAATTTTAGTTGACACACATGAAAAATTTGGTATTCAAGCAAAGGTCATGTAGGACAACGTAATAATAATACATCAACCACATTACTCACCAAATATAAAAAGGTTAATCTCTTCGTACAGGGCCTCATTAGAGAAGTTGCAAATAAGAGAATGTAACACTTCTTGGGATGGTAGCCATTGGTGGTAATAAAAATGGGTCTCGTTTGTTTGTGTGCATGTGTGGGGGGCGGGGGGGGGGGCGGTCAGTCAGGAAAATATATGTGTTCAAGTGATTACCGGCGCATAACGTTTTGTTTATTAATTTGTAACCAGAACGGCAGTCACAGCGGTAGCCCGGGTCTTCGTTGATACATATTTGCTGACAATCATTCTGGGGTCCTCCACCAGTGGTAGAATTTGCATTACATTCATCATAATCTGCAACATATAAACAATTGGGACCATCTGTAAATTTCCTAATAAAGATACGATTCAGTTGAAAAGTGTAATAACAAATGTGGTTTCGAATGGGTGTGGCGTAGAGAGTCTATCATTATGGATATATTTAGGGAGGTTCTAGAACCTTATGTTTTATAATGTTGACTTTTCTAATCTATTTGGGTCATAATATCCTTGCTTTGCCTTTACCGCAGAGGCTATTGAACAATGTAGCAAGAAGAAAAGTAACAGTAGTGCGGCAAATATATTTGCATATCATTTTCAACTACTAGTGCTGGAACCAATTGCAATACCTTTTTTCCTTACAGGTATATGGAGAGCGTAGGGCTCACTAGTCCACTGCACACGTGACTGGGTGGGACCAATGTCTCATTACCTACATCTGTACTCTGAGGTAACGGTATACCAAAATAATGGATTGCCAAGGCCGTATTCTTGGCAGCGTGGCCATACCAGCATACTGTAGTTCTAGAAATTTTCGCGCGTATTTAATTTCGCGCAAACTCATTTTTTTTTCTGAAATCAGAATAGGCTACCATGAACTATCATGACACAGTATGATAAGAATCATGAGGTGGCAAGTCTTTCAATTAGATCATGCTTGTACGTTCCCCACCCTGGCCGGTTTTCATATCATTATTTCCTCCTACAGTTTATAGGTTTCAGAACGTTTTATTACCCACCGACACATACGTCGACGTCTTTGATATATCCAGCAGGACAGTCGCTGCAATTGAACAGACGGCCGTACTGTCGCTGTTCTTCTGCTGAAACATCCGTGCAGTTAGTTCCTTGGGTACACGGGTCATTCCGACAGCCGTCGTAGTCTTTGTCACACTCTAGTCCTGGAGAAATAATTGTATGCCTTAAGCTGTTTGATAGTTTTACATCTTTTCCGTTTCAAAACCATTTGTGTACTAAAAACGGAAACTACATCTATTGACCTAAATATGGGCGAGGCAAACATTCTACCCTCATGTTTGCAGCAAGTCATTGTCAAATTACATTCTTTCCCAACACTCGGACACGCTTCCTATTGCTTTCTATGATCTAACAGTTTCTACATGTTCAGCCAACAGAAATACAAGATCATCGTCGTCGTCGTCATCCTCATCCTGATCCTGATCCTCCTCCTCCTCCTCCTCCTCCTCCTCCTCCTCCTCCTCCTCCTCCTCCTCCTCCTCCTCCTCCTCCTCATCATCATCATCATCATCATCATCGTCATCGTCGTCGTCGTCGTCGTCATCATCATCATCATCATCATCATCATCATCATCATCATCATCATCATCATCATCTAGTAAAGCCGAACAAAGGTATATGCTGAGATGGATGGTAGGAATACAAACTTTTTCTTTCAGAGTGGGGCAGGAGTAATCAATTAAGAAGAAGAAGAAGAAGAAGAAGAAGAAGAAGAAGAAGAAGAAGAAGAAGAAGAAGAAGAAGAAGGAGAAGGAGAAGGAGAAGGAGAAGGAGAAGGAGAAGGAGAAGGAGAAGGAGAAGGAGAAGGAGAAGGAGAAGGAGAAGAAGAAGAAGAAGAAGAAGAAGAAGAAGAAGAAGAAGACAGGTTGACTAAAGTTAGCAATTGTAAGTATAAAGTATGTTCCCAAGAGGCAGATGAGGCGGCAGACCATTGGTTGGCATGGTAAGATGGAGAGAGAGAGAGAGAGAGAGGAGAGAGAGAGAGAGAGAGAGAGAGAGAGAGAGAGAGAGAGATATGCTGTAAAATATGTCCATGAAATGCCAGAATGAGGACCATTACTGTAGGGGTTAAAAGAAAGTTTGGCACTTAGGAGAAGTGGCATGGACTTCAGGCTTGACAGAGGGTTTACCAGGAGCAAAGAAAGGAGGCAGAACTGTACAGAACTGCTGGAAGAAAATAACTGTAATGTTAGAATTCGAAAAGAACATAGTTAACCAGAGTAACAGGTTTGTAGGAAGGACAGGGAAAAGCGGTAACCTTTATCGGGGCTCCAATGACCGTGTGCACAGGACATAGAAAATGCCTGAGCCTTAGAATCGGGGATAAGATCAGAGGAAAATTTTTTGTTTGTTGTTTTTATCTCGGCCACATGTACACAGGACCACGGCAAAGAAGCGGAGTGTCACATCATCATCATCATCATCATCATCATCATCATCATCATCATCATCATCATCATCATCATCATCATCATCATCATCATCATCATCATCATCATCATCAATGTCGATCTGTCGGTTTAGTTGATGATAGTACATGAGTATCAGCTGCTGAAAATATAACAGAATCATAAAATAAGAGGCGTAATTTTTACATGCGGTGACAGACTCCACCACAGATAACCATGCCTTTTCAACACCATTTGACGATACTAAACAGTCAGTGTGTGCACTGAAGCCCACAATTGAATCCCCCAGTATACACTTCCTCAGCTTCATTATTTTCTCTCGGTATATTCATTACCAAAACACCTGCCGACACTAACTCTGTGCTCAGGTTTCAAGACAATGGACATGATTGTATAAATACATTTTTCGTAGTTTTGGTGGTTGACATGTTGGTTTAATGTAATTTATTCTCAAAATGTACATGGAGAATTCACTGCTTTCAAAGAAAGTAAGACAGCAATGGTAATCTGTCGATCCAAGTATTGTCTCAACTATTACATAATGCTAATTAGACCACATGGATAGACCCTCTTTGAAGTCGTGGTCAGTGCGGCAGCCCATCGCCAACCTGGCAGATGAAATGTGGAACAGACCAACCCTACGAAAAGCCTCTACGGCGGGTGTCTTTGGCGAAGGTGTTCAATCTATAAAATTAGTTTAGATCCACTGGAGTCTAACTGTAGACTTATATCTGCTGCCCTTGGTCAGCAATTGAAAAATCTTGCTATATTCACTTCACCAGAAAATGTTAACAATTGTCAACAAAAAATATCGGTTGCTAACATATGTAAATGGTGTTTGATTGTATTGAAACAGTTGTCATAAGGTCAGGAATTATGTACCTAGTCAAAACCGTGTTCAATCTGGAGGTTGAGAATACATACATACATACATACATACATACATACATACATACATACATACATACATACATACATACATACATACATATTCGGGACAACTTCCTCGGGAGTTAAGCAAACCTGTAGTGCATACCTTACATGTCTTGCTCTACGCCCTATTATGGTTGGAGCATCGGGAATATCTTTCTGTTACACCATGAAATCCGGTTTTGTGGTAGGTCATAGGAGAATGCGATGACCATGTCGGTTATGGCTGAATTGATTTCATGGTGTTTAATGAATAAGTATACATAATGGGGATATAGTTACCAACCAGCAGACGGCAGTAACATCCGTGAATCACGAACTAAGCCCCTAAGATGACAGTCTGCCAGTAGTCACCGGTAACATTTTTGTCAGGATGTAATCCGTGAAGAACGACCAATGAGAAGGCAAAAAGCCAGGAGGGAGGTGAGAGTTCCATGACCTCCCCGAGAGTACGATCCCCATCCAGACACTTCTTGGGATAAGGGGAGGCCCCGTTCAAAATACAAGTGTCAAGTTAATAAGGGCATTTGGATTTTGGAACAATCTTTGATTGGTCACCTTTTAGTTTATCTTTCCCAAGTTCTACAAATAGCGTTTTGATCTGATAACTTTGTCGCGTATTTTATCTTCTCTGACAGAACAAAGCCTCGTTTGCCCTTTCATGTTGCAGGATGCAGGAGTTTAATCATCGTTTATTCACCATTTTCTCCGTGATTTGTAAACCATTATCTGTCTAGGATTTGTTATTTACAATATATCTGTACATTTAACAATATCTATGTGCAAAAAGCAATGAACATGACCTCCGAACAATGTGTCCTTCATTCGCTGAAAATACTTGATGTTTTGCCTGTCACACTTGAGGCCTCGGTGAAAGCGAATTCACACAAGTTCTCCCTGCTGCATGTTCAGTTCTGTACTGCAGAGTTATCATGGACTCTGTGTTTTACCAGGAGTTCATAATGTCCCCTCGCTGATGTATTTATCAGGCATTTTCATTCACGACCTAAATCTTATATAGGCCATACTGTGCGCAGTACTAGAGGCAATTTGAATATGAGTGGCCTTATCGGAAAAAGAGATGCAGGAGGGGTCAGATTTTTTATAAATAACTGGATAGAAGTAATGGTAGCTCTTGTTACATTATAATTGAAGTTTTATCTCTTATTATTGCAACATTACTTAAGAGATGCTTTACATTTCTCAGTCCAACGCTCAGGTCCAAACAGTCGACATACAATTGGTGTGGCTTAAAGAGTAGGGGTTTCTCTTCACACAACTAACCCTCGTCAACCTGGTAGAACATACAAGGCATGCAATTCAAGAATCCGGGAGAGGCTGTTTCAGAAACTCCTTCTCTTGTTCCTGAAGAATAGAGGCCTTCAATGAACCCATAGCTGACTCAACAGCAGTCATTATTGGGAGAAAATCTGTAGAAAGGCCTTTTCACTGACAGCGTCTTGTTAACCAACCATTTGCACCATTAGCGCTCGATCCAAGGGCTCTTGCTGTGTTAACACAGTACAGGAAGGAAAACCTCTCGGTAAGTTCAGGACCAGACACCAACTCAAGAAATTGGCTGGCTCCTGGATAAGGTGGCAGGACAAGGCCACTGGCAGGTCTAGGGGCCGGCGACGCTAGACCAAGTGCTAGGGCTGGATAATTGGTATAACCTTGGGTAGGTGAAGTCAGAACAGTTGCCAGGGCTTGCAGGCTAGACTGACCAGAAGCAGGCATATGCACGATGAGAAGGTCCAGGCATGCCAGACTTAAGGTGACGCTTACTTAAGCAGACTGGCCAGACTATAGTGCTGGACATGGAAAAATTAAAGCTGGACCAGCAACTAGATGGATCTGGGTGTTGTATAGGGCAGTTAAAGAACCTGGCTTGGGTTCAGCCTTTTACTCAACCTCAGTCTCAGGATCTGGCTGGAACTCAATTCCGGGAAGGGAATAAAAATGATGCCAGGAGAGAGTCGGCAGAAGCAGAAACTTTTTCCTCTTCGTATATTTCCCTGAATTGGGCTCTGTTCCCATAGAACAAATGAAAATCAAATGGATTTTAGTAGGTTTAGATGTTCTTAAGCTTGCAGGCAATATGACTACCTAATCCTCTGCTCATCTGATTAATGCCTGCTGCTGCTGGACAATGGGAGTAGGTTTGTTTCTTGAAAAAAAATTGTGCTCCTACTTGGAATTGTAGGGAGCGTGGCTGAAAATCCTTGCGCCCCCCACCCCGCATAGTAAGTAAATTGCAGAGTAAGACCATATTACACACTCGCGTAAAGCATGTTCAGGCAAAAAAAAAAAAAAAAAAACACTTGCAGTGCAAATCTACCCCCCCCCCCCAAAAAAAGAGAAAGAAAAGGAAAAAAGAAAATAGATAAAAACACTGAAAATGATCCTACGAAGACTTAACTGAGGTCAAAGAGGTATTGGGAATATGCTCCTTACTTTCCCTGACCACACTAGCCACCGAACGACGCAACCAAATCATACAAGGTGTGCACTAAAGCATTGGTTTTCTCATGAAAAGGACGATGCTGAATTGACCATACAGCGTTACAAAAAATTATAAAATATGTCTCTGTAATCTAGGCACATCAAGTAAAAATGTCTATGTGCAATTGCTTGGTAATTATTCGCCTTAGTCCTAAGTTTGAGACTATATCGGCACTTTCAACCAAGCCATGCCAAGAAAACTTTTTGACCTGGACAGTTCCTAATTTTTGTGAAAAAACAAGCTAATGCTTGACTCAAAGATACTTTTACAAGGAATGTGAATCTACGATTGTTCTAATTGTAGTGACCAGAATTTTGCTGTTATTAGAATAGAAAGGTTAACACTACTTGTGAAGTAAGCAAAGTTGAATGGCCTGTGTATAGCTGAAATAAATTTGCCTTATACACACCTTCCCAGCCTTCTGTGCAGTTACACGACACTCTGGCAAAGCTACTGGTCGTGTCCTCACCCTCTGCGAGAGTATCAAAGTCGCAGGACCCATTGTAGCAAACACATAATCTGATTGACACAGATACGGTGATTTGTGCTCCTTTCGAATCCACTGCCGAGAATCTGCAATGTTAGATAAGGGTTAAAAATTTATCGGCCATATTTGCAATATACATATATATATATATATATATATATATATATATATATATATATCGAAGCATGTGCATGATGATGAGGAGGAGGAGGAGGATAGAAAAAAAGCTCATTTTTTGGAACCGGGGACTTGGTGATATTAATACCTTGATCATAAAATACGTGGCTTTAAGCAGAATCATCTGGCACTTAACTGCGCAAAGGTAAATTGTACGAGTTGTGTCGGGGGGGGGGGGCAGATTTTCGCTAACATACGAATTGATTTGTTTTTTTTTTTTTTTAATTTATCCTTTAAAGACGACGAAACAAAGCGAGAAGAGTTTGCACAAGTGTTCATATCAAAGCCGAGAACAATTGGATACCACTAGCTTTCCCAAGTCGTACGTACGTCAAGTTCACAGGATCAACCCTTGCTGGGCCAGGGCTCCATGCCATCATGCCCGTTACGTTGTCAAATGTTGCGCCACTTGGTAAATTACCAGCTGTTAGGATCACAGTGTCGTTGTCTTCATCATGAACCTTCACATGCAGGTTACTTCTTTCACCAAAGGTCACATTGAATATACTGAGTACATCTATTTCAGGAACAGAATTTTCTGCAAGGAAGAGAGACAAGTGTATTTAAAAACTATATTCTCAATATACTTTCACCTATTAGCTGCGATTTTTTTCCATAATCGTAGTAATTCTCAATATTTTGTGCCATGAGCCAGGCGGTTTACTTCGAGCACTCTGGGCGTATGACGCCAAGAGTACGCTGCGCTAAGTTGTTGACTGATCATATATGTCATGCTGAATTGTAGAGAACAGTCGCCACATTTATATTGGAACATTCCCAGTATTTCAGTGGAAAAAAGTTGAATGCGGATCCACTTCTCCACGTTATGAATCTGAGAATTGCAATGGATACATACCACCCACCCTTTTTATGTCTTCCCACTAAAACGATGCAGTATGTAACACACAGACAACTAGGCTTTCACTGCATAAAAGGTGAACCAAATGGGCTGCTGCAGTTGTACTGCACTTCTGCCCATACGGAAGGGCAGCCAAACACAAGGCTACACCTTAGGTACACACAGCAGCAGGCATATGGTTGACATGCACTTTAAAATCTTAATTAGTGGGGGAAGCCAGTGAGGAGCATGAATAATGATTTTTTTAATTGCCCCAGGTTAAATATTTTTGATTCTGTGGCATAGCTACAGAAGCACCATTTTCCTTTTGGAACAACGACTAAATTTTTTATCGTTGTGCTATTTCTTGGGAGTGGGGTGGGGTGGGGGGAACATACTGTGTTAATACGTGTGTTAGTGCATTGCAGCACATAAAAAAATATTTTTTGATATGTTTGACGCTGCTGGTTATTCTTTTTTTCTAATTTTTATTGTGATTTAGTCTTATTTTTGCTAACGCGTCTGGCTATATATGCATTTCTTTTACATGTTAATCATTACGATCGCACTACATTGACACAGGTCATCATGTCTAGATTACTATGGTGTTTGATTAGTCTGTTATTCTTCTGTTCCCTTGTTCAACATACATATTTGTTCATAATTACAAGAAGAAGGTCGATACACACTCGAAGGGTGTGTGTGTGTGTGTGTGTGTGTGTTTGTGTGTGTGTGTGTGTGTGTGTGTGTACCCAAAATTTCGGCTTCTTCCGTGTTCTCATCTGCGATTTTCGATGTACTCTTCGCAAAATCTGCGTTCCTGGTTGTAGCAAAGTCGAAGATACATTCTCTCTTTGTTCCACATAGCTTTTCTGCTTCAAGTTTTGTAGCATTGTCCTCGAACTTTACATCAAAGATTGGCGTGAAGTTGCCCCCCGAAAAATCGATGAATTTTGTCCCATCGATATACTGGAAAAGAGTCTCTGCTTCTTTAATTCTCCCTGAATTGAAAAGAAAGAAAGTAAGACTGTGTTCAGTGGTTAAAAAACCTTCTAAAGTTGACTAGTGTATACACTGTTTCAACAAGTTGTTTGCATTATGAGTTTTTCACAGGATCATAAACTAGTAAAAACTAGAACTATATGTATATACAATCTTTCACATATGGGCAGTAAATACAAAGTCAACCACGACAATTTCAGGTAATATGGATCTTCCTACATTTCACATTAATTTTTGTCTATATGTCTTTTGATCAATTTGTATAGCCACGCTTTATTGTACAACAATAAATCGCAAAACAACATGTCATTTACACATTTGCGACAGAACTCATATAGGGAATCGTATTTTATTGCATGACCTACATTTTTCGCCGAAGTTGTGGTAGATTTGTTCCTCTGTAGCATTTGTGCTAATCCTTGCACCGTCCGGTGTTATCAGATCGTCACTGAGATCAGAGTTAAAGTTTCCCAGTAAACCTTTAAGTTCACCTTTATAACTTTGCGGTACTGACACCGTGATATCTAATTGCTCACTCTGCACGTCGACGGTAATGGTGAACCCTTCAGATGAAAATGAAAGGCCATTAAAAGATAATTACATATATACATATATACATATATATATATATATATATATATATATATGTGTGTGTGTGTGTGTGTGTGTGTGCGCATGTATACATATATATTGTATATACGCATACACATATCCATGCATTACATAAATATGTGTTACAGTAATATGTCCTGGGTCGTGCTGGGGATTTAATTACATACAAATGTAAAAGTGACAGTTTCCATCGCTCATCATGTGTAATGACTGATGGCAGGTAGTAATTTCCAGTTTAGCATTACCAAACTACAGAAAATTGTAATTAAATTATGTTCAGTTATTTATCGCCACATCAGAACGAAATACTATGTGTATGTGTGTTTTATCTTTGACTGTTATTTTATGCATGTAGAAATTCTCTTTTTAATGCAGATGGATAACACTGAACGAATTAAAAGTTGATCCACTTTCTGTGCGTTTTGTGGAAAAGAGGAGGCCTTTCTAAAATCATGTATAATCAGCAGGTGCACAAAGTTCATGTTACCTTTTTGAAGCGGGGTACTACAGTGATTGTTTTTAGTGTAGACCCTTATATGTTTATACTTTGCAAAAATGTTACATTTTTGTATGTATGCAAATAAAGTTCAGATTTTTTCATGACTAAAGTGGTAACAATCAATTGTAAGTTACTTTGTCTGGACCACTAGTTATCTTCCACTCAGATAAATTTAAAGGGTCCGCAGGACATTTTATGCGTAAAAATTGTTGCTGTATTTTTTTTTTTTTTTTTTTTTAGGTTTACTCTGTGTTTGACCTCCCCTCAATACCATTGGGAAATACTGATTTCGTGTTTCATTTTCTTTAAGAGTTAAGATTGCTTCGGACTTAAACCAACATACAAATCAGACCAAGAGAACAAAGGTGTGTTGACAAGATATTACAAAAGCAACCTAAAATAGATTCACTGTCAAAAACAACTATCAAAATGGAACGTGTATATCGCATCTGCCCACGAATAAACATGTATTTTTATTCAGCTATTTCCCTCAGTTTGTATTTTGAAGAACTCTCCTAATAAGGCAAAATTGGAAATAATGGATTATTGCCATTTAAGTTACATGACAAAATATATAAACCAAATTGACCGTCCACATACCTGATCTGAAAGACACCGATATTTTGGTTTGACTCACTTTAATCAAAGAAACTCCCTCAGCAGAGAGATCTGCAACAGTCTTGTTTGAATAAAACCAATCAGTCTGGTTTATTCCCTCCACATATATAATCAGTTCTGCAAAGATACGAATTTATGATGGACAAAAACTTATCACAACACAGAGGATGAAAGTTGGAGTGCATCCCTGTCTTCAAGCCAAAAATATATCCGCGCATTTTTTTCTTTCATGCCGAGGGTATTGAATTAAATGGGCGTCAACTAAAATGGAACCATATAAACAGTTAGGCCTGTATTGTCGATGCAACACATGCATGTATTTTAAATCCTATCTACTTTGAAGATTTATAAAGCGTCAAGTAATTAGCTGACGAAACAAAATCAGTAAGACAAATACATTTGCATCAACAGCTGTACAAAGACCATATACATGACGTCATTATACTCGTCATTCTGTTCATTCAAAACAGCAAACTTGCATTCTTCAGAGGGGTGACATATATCTTAAACATATACTAATAGTATAGCAGCTGAGTTTTTCGTACCGGTTCTATTATCATTCATCTGAATGTGAATAGTATCCGAGTCTGCATCCTTCATGCCAAACGCTGCCCATACTGTGGCCGGTAGAGTCTTTTTGTTCTTGTCTAAGGCTTGCACTGTTCGACCCTGCATGGTAAAGTTCCCGAGTGTGGTCGTAACTAACTTGTACTCTCCAAGACCGTTGAATGTGTACAGGAATCCGTCAGCAGTACGAATGTGAGGATCCCCATAAGCCCACACTGTAAATTGATATTTAAAGGATAGGAAGAGTCGCCAATAGACCAGTAGGATAGATTGTGCGGATCTGACAACGATCTGTCAGCATGCAACGTTTCCGAATATAAAATAAACAGTAAACGTCTTATGTTGAGATGGTTTATCTCAATGTCTACCTTTGTGTCTTTGTCCCTGCCTGCATTCCCGTCCCTCTATACATTTGTTTATTTATATCCGTTCGTTCAGAACAGAATGTCACCCGGTCAAAGCTAAGGTGAGAGCTCCGTGGGGGCATAGTACTCTGTTTCATGGCACTACAAAGTTGTAAAAGGAAACAGGTATTTCTCGTCCGCCCCTTGCATTACCCGTAAAAGCAAGAGGGTTTGGACCTGCGGGTGTTATTTTCCTTGCCTCAGGCATTACCAGGGCAGCAGATACATGAAACCTTTCCAGTTGGTCACTATTTGATTGAGTGCAGCCATCGCAGACCACACTAAAATATATTCGACCGAAAGTCTTACAAATTAAATATAAATCAGCTCCAACGTTTCCCTTACTCACTTTAAAAAATCTAATTGGGGTGGCTTAGATACCCTAACATTTGATAAGTTATTTGTTCTGTCCATTTTAATTTAGATATAATTGTCAAGCCTAAATATTTATGATTATTGACACTGTTCCATGGATGTCCTTGGGAAACCATTGGTGAGTAGACGGGAGGTTGTCGTTTGCAGGTAGTAATCATTGAATCAGTTTTGACTCCGTTGAATGATAAGAGCACGATTAGTGACTCCACATGACCATCTTTCGGAGACAAGCCAGATATTGTAAACAGAAAAGCTATCACGGTGCAAAATGGACTCATTAATGTTGCAAATATTCTTTTCCACCGGACCGCACACGAACATTAAATTAAATATAAAGAAAGAAATCACTCGATCCGTCCGTCACAAGTAATAACGTAATTCGTAAGGATAAATTTGAAGAAACGAGTACAGTCGGGTCGCGTGACACATGTCCGAGAGTATAGCTTTAACGCGTTTTCTCGTTTATTTTCTTGTACAATAATACAAATAATGACATATGTAAGTTTTGGTGACTTCCTGACTTCCTAATCGTGTCTACATGGGCCAATAGTGATAGTATGTGGCGTACTTCTTTGAGGGGACAGGTAGCCGTAGCTGGAGCTGCGTGGCAAGACAGAGTAATACAAGGAGCACAGCGAGGACCGTTGGCAGCAGTAGAGCCTCCCCAACACATTGATTCTGTAGTACCAGCTATAGCTGTAGAAAGGGTGGTATGGCAAGACAGAGCCAGCTTGGCCTCCAGCGGTGGAAGTCTCCAGTGATCCAAAAGGAAAGTAAATCACATTGTAGCAGCATTCCTAAATAAAACGAAATAAATATTTAAAAATCAACAAACAAACAAATTACGCCTGTAACAGGACACATTACTTTTGCATATAAGTAAAATTGTGACGCTTTTTAATAGAAGTACAAGCAGGATTGAGCTAACTTGTTCAGGTATCTATATACGTGTTCAGAATAATATAGTTAAAATTAATTAAATTACACAATTGAGTCTAGCATGATGAAACTGCCATTTACTCATTCACATATGGGTGGATATGTGACTTCTGTGTGCTAAAACGTGTATATGACAATGCATAAAATTAACAGTCAAAACATTGAAAGCTACACACTACTTATTTTATGACCCGTATAACAACAGATGCCCCCCCCCCCCCCAAAAAACCCCGTCTTGTATAGTTAAGTTTCAATTTCTTTTCTCTCTCTTTTTTTTTAAATTTAGGATGATTATACTTTTCAAAAACTATCACTGGACGCACCTAAAGCTCTGAATCAATTGTTAGCTCAATGCCCACTTGATGAATGCAATCGAATGTCCGGTACGAGATCACATACATTTTCTTTGTTTGTATCAGGGAGGTAGCACAAAATGAAATAAACAACGGACAGCTAGACAGTATTTCATAGCGTATTTACAAAGTGTAGAATAAATCTCATCAGTGTTCGATGACAAACACACAACAAATTTCGGTTTAGCAACAACAACAACAACAAAACAAAAAACAAAAAAACAAAAAATAAACAAAAAAAAACCCCCAAATCCCCTGGCTTTCTGTGCATTTAAACATCAGAACTTTTGTTTAAAATGTACTATCCAAACTTACATTTGTGGTGAAGGAGTGCCCCCATGGTAAAAACCGCTGTACGTAACATTCCAGCGAGTAGGTGCTTCGAAACCAACGGAAGTTATAATCAAAACGAGCCCACAGCAGGGTCTTAGGGCAAAACAGTCGTCGCCTGTTCCAGTACCAATAATAGGTATTTCTGTATCTTAGCTGCTGATAAAACCAGTCTAAGCACAGCTGGTTGTAATTGATGGAGATAGCATTCCCTTGGCCTGTATTGTAGAGACTGAAGAAAAATAATCCGGCTTCCCCTGGTAGCACAAAGACAACATTTGTAAGTTTTACTCTAAGAGGCTGTGTACACATGAATTCAGAACAAAAAAGCGAATGGATTGAAACCAGTATCTACATTCTACTCACTCTAATATACCCTTTAAAAAGCAAGTCAGCTATGTGGCATAATGGCTAGGACGGTGTACGTTAGAAGTATGGGTGGCACGTTCGAATCAACATGCGTTAGAATACACAGGGATTTTTTTGGGCTTCGATTATTTGTTTATTTATTTATTTATTTATTTGTTTATTTATTTATTTATTTTTTATTCATTCATTCATTCATTCATTCATTGATTTATTTATTTATTTATTTATCCATTCATTCATTCATTTATTTATTATAATTAATTTATATATTTATTTACTACCATCACACAAGAAATCTATTATTATACCATGGAGAACGTACCATTAACAAAAGGACGGTCATCCTTATATATATATATATATATATATATATATATATATATATATATATATATATATATAAATATATATATATATAAATATATATATATATATATTATCTATTTGCTGTAGACAATAAATTATCATTATTATCATCATATGTTCTTCATCATCTTTATTATTGTATTTACCATTATTATCATCATCATCAGTAATAGTAGTAGTAGTAGTACTATAAGCATTATCAATAGACTTGCATCGCATGTTCTCTTAAAATCATAATAAACGTAACATGTTTAAAAACGGATGTGTAAGTTGTTATCAATTTTAACTGTAATTTTCATAGTAATTACATACTCTTTTCAGCTTAATGGTACAGCAGCGATTATAGCACCACGTGCAATTATCTGCCAACTGACCGAAAGTGTCATGAACCTGTGTGACACAATGGACACAGTGGATAGCTTACATTCGAAAGGCGACGGGTTTGAATTTATATGTCTCACTTCATCATAATATAATATACTTTAACACTATAAGTCTTATTGAGCAGCTCAACGATGTAATAGAAAGAAAGAAAGAAAGAAGGAAGGAAAGAAAGAAAGAAAGAAAGAAAGAAGGAAAGAAAGAAAGAAAGAAAGAAAGAAAAAGAGAGAAAAAGAAAGAAAGAAGGACAGAGAAAGAAAGAAAGAAAGAAAGAAAGAAAGAAAGAAAGAAAGAAAGAAAGAAAGAAAAAAAAAGAAAGAGAGAAAGAAAGAAAGAAACTGTCCATATCGAAGTTGTGATCCATAGTAGAAACAACAGATGCTCTGCTGTGTGGACGGGTTTAAAGTCTTTGGATGTAATAAGACAGTCAATTTTACAAAATAAAAGCATGTACACATGTGCCATAACGTGTTCATACCTGTAGCTTTGAGCTTTTATTCAAACGTTATCAGTCTTATTGGAAGATGCAGTATTGTACAGAGTACACTTCAATTCATTTCACGACCAACTTGATATGACCGTGTCCCACATTAATATATCTGTTATACCCCCCAAATGGATAGAAACGTATTGAAGTACACAAATAAACATAACATAATATACACGTAGAATAAAATATCAGATATAAGAGGAATGAAAAAGTGGGAAATTTGTAAAATATATGGCTGCAATACTTTTTTCGTTATGAAAAAGAAGCTTTGCATTTTAGTGACTGGAGAGGGTATAGCGCCCCATCTGGTGTAAATGATCTTATCAAAAAAAAAAATTAGATATGTATAGAGTGTTTGACGCTAATTAACGTCTTAATCGTATCCGACCGGTCAAAATTCTCACTGAAAGTTCAGTTATGAGGCGCTCTAAATATTGCAATTGACCTTAACAACTGTTCCCAAAAAGTAAGGTATCTTTGAGTTGGACCAGATTTATTTTTTCTTCATAGTAACTACTAATACCAAACATTTGAAAGATTTTTTTCAAAATAATCAACATGTCAATTAAAAAATCAAATCTTGCACACACGTTGATCGTGGCATATTAAACACTGCAGTAATATTAATTTATTTTGATATATACTAAACAACAACAACACAAAAAAAAAAAAACAAAAAACCCTTTATTTCATGATGGAAAAAAATGATATTTTTTAGAAAGTTCTGTAGTTTTCATGTAGAAAAATTTTCCATGGTTAAACCTAAAGCTACCTAGATCTTGTGGGGCGCTGGTTTCGTCAAATTGAATATTTGGGGCATCTCATCCTGAAATTACAGAAAGTATTAGGACCTGTCGGGTCCAATTCACGTATACACTAACGCTGTCAGACACGCTGTACAAGCCCCCACATTCCTAGCAAGTAAGTTTTGCAAGTTTTGTGATACACATATTAACCATACCTGGCTCTAAAGAGTCTTTCCGTGTTGATTTCAAGACTGGGTTAGTATATTGCTTCCCTTAGTGCAATAATAATGATAATAGGAAACCATGTCATTACAAAAGGGATGAGTTTCACTGGCGCTTAAGATTATTTTAAACATGCTTTTGTTTGAAAGTGCAAGAAAACAGATTGACAAATAAGCAACACGTCTGGTAATTCTACTCCCAGCATCACATATCACGAAGTAATTGAATGCAAAATGAAGTTCTGTTATGTTTAACATAGAACTGCAATACGGGCTAAAAGTTGAAGGTCTGTCATTCGCGAAAAAGTGTGAGTACCAGTCGACAACAGCACTTTCAATTATAATAAAACAAAAATTGGGGAGCTGTCCTTTAATACAAACAAACAAAATAAATAAATGGACCGACAACAAACAAAAACAAAAAAAAAAAACAAAAACAAAAACAAACAAAAAAAAACAAAAAAAACAAAAAAAAAAAACAAAAACAAATGAACAAATGAACAAATAAATAAATAAATACATAAATAAATAAATAAATAAATAAATAAATAAATAAATAATAAACAAATAAATCAATCAATCAATCAATCAATCAATCAATAAAACGAATTTGTAGATCTGCAATGACACACTGCATTTTGTACAATTGATATACAGTAACAGATAAATAAACCCACGTTAGTCCCCCAAAATTATATGTGCAAAAATGTTTACACGTTAAGTTTTTTTATGTAAGTTTCAACTTATTTTAATTTTTGAAAAAAAAACGGTTGGGGTGTAGGCAACACCTATATGAACCCCTCTCATGATGTCGAAATTGATGTTAAAATTTTGGCGTAAGTTAAAATCAGCTGTCCAAATATATATATATATATCACCTTGACTTAAAAAATATAGGCCCTATAAAGGAAAACAAGAACGACCACTAGATTCGAACTCAATACCTTCTGTATCGCTTTACAACCACGCTGCCAGTAGTTCTACTTTTTGTGCATATTGTGTGGCTCGGATAAATCTACTCAAGACAAACATTGCTTGTTTATTTTTCTGCTTTCCCGCTTTGCCATGCAATTCATTGAAATTTCGTTCTTAGGCAACCTGACTTATAAATGTATGTCACTAGTGAAATGTAAATAGCTGTACATGTCATAAGCGCTAACGCTTAGGTATAAGCGAAATTGTGGATAGGCACCTCCAGAGTTTGACAAACATTCAAGCAGGTACATGGGCATAACAGTGGTGGGGCAGTATACTACGATCGAGCTCGGGATATAAATTGCATCATAATTAACATTAAGTTTACTGTACGTGTTTTGAACAATAATCAAGCTGGAATATGCTTTTGGTAAAGGTAGATATAAGCTAAGTGCAAAAGTACATTCTTCTTATTTCCTACAATGGAGAAAATGAATGGTCCAAAATCATTTGACGTTTCTCGTTTCGTTTTGCTCTATTTCGCCATATGCACCCTTTCTAGCTCTTTTCCGTGAAAACTATGAAGCAGCCCTAAGAGACCAGGTGATGTGCTCGTGTGACACTGACGATAAACTAAGTTGTGGGGAAATGAGTGACCTGTTAATTTACTTAGATGCACATATTAACATATCACCAAATTTCATGATGTTGTGTGGGTTTATTGTACTTCTAATGTTAGCGACACAAGATAGAGGACGTATGTTTAAGAGTACAAACTGGTAAGACAGTCGTGAGTGAATCATGTAGCCCAGCAACTTTCCTCGGCGTGATTTGGGCGTGCCGGAATGCGCGGAAGAAGCTTGTTAACAAAGTCGAAATTTGTCTCTGAAAGGGCTAAAAATCCAAACTGCTGAAATATCCAGCAAACACGGAGCATTACTCCTGCTCTGTATACCAGCAAAATGGACCGATGCAACTATGTCACAAGTAAATTGTTCTCACTGAAAAACATGCAAGATGTCCTGTCCTTGGCAAAATTGTCGTAAAATTTAATGAAATCAGACATAGATATCTAAAATATATTGAAACAATAGAAAAAAAGAGGGATATCTCGTCTCAGTGTGTCATTAAAGGCCGAACACCAGACGACAAACAAATTTACCTCTGTTGCCCTGCACCTTATCAAGCTCAAAAATCCTGTGCCGAAGGCAGTGAGGAGCGTTGTAGTACGTATAACGTGCACGTGCCCTAACCATCCAGCCCATCACTCCGCGTCTCCTTACACCGAATTTGTTCCACTGCATGTGACCCTTCTTGTATTTAAATATCACGAAACTTCTGCCGTACACACCATCCGATACCAGCACCGCTTGAAATGTCATGGGCTTCAAAATTAAAATGTGAATTGAAACACTGACACGCCATGGATTTTTTTTAGCCCTTTCTGGTTACATTATCTTATTCAACACCACATACAATACACAGACGCACACACACACACACACACACACACACACACACACACACACACACACACACACACACACATATATATATATATATATATATATACATATATACATATACATATAAAGCTCATATTCTGAGTTAGATTGTTATACATATACTGCACTGTGGGATGGGTATTGTGACACTATGTTTTAGCTGCAGAAGGGTTTTTTTGGCTCATAACTGATTTTGACTATAGAGGTCCAACTGCTGCCTTTTGCCTTGGTATAACGCCTTGAATTGAACGGAACAGAAACGCCTTCATGGTTTACAGAAATTAAATGGTCATGCCCTTCAAGGTATGATAGACATGTTTCTGAACATGCAATACACAAAGAGGAAGCCAACCTGTTCATCCATACCTTCCTCCCAAAAGTGACCTAGTAAAAGTTCCTAACAGTAGAGAGGGGGCAAACAGGAACTCTTTTGCGATATCAAAGTTTGTAGCTCACTACAGCAAGATGTAAGAAACCAGTCAAGACCACAAGGCCTTAAAACTGCATAAACATTTTATAACAATCGTTGGAATCGTTTTGTCTAAACACATCTTATATGTATGTTTTGCTAATTTGGAAAGCAATGGTTAAGATAATTTTTTAATTATGCTACCCTCCCTAAACAAAGTTTCTTTTGCCATACTACAGTATATGCCTAAAAAAATTCTTGAACATAGCAATCTGTTTAAAGCACATTTTGCCTCAAGTGATGAAAGCGACTCCCTTGATATCTAAAACTATTAACAATATGATTCCGCTTTGAGTATACAAAATTGTCAATTAATTTGTCCATCTTACCGTTCTGTAGTTTGGAGAATATAGGAAGCCTGATCTGGGTAGTATTTTATACCACGTAACCACCATTACCCAAGTAGCGGTAAATCCCGAGGGTCCCCCATATTTCCTGACGTCTTCATCGGCAAGAGCTAATATAATTCTTCCTTCATCTGTCATGATGGCGTTGTTTCTATTGTACTGCTGATAGTACACGGTAGAATGATCTGACTGTCTGTCCAAGAAGAATTTCCTCTGGAAATCTGCGTCGGCCCAAAGAGGAGCAATGATTCCAAAATCCATACTCGAAGAGTAAAGAGGCAGTAACCCAATATTTCTGGTACGGATGTTGTCACCCAGAGATATATAACCTCTCCCGTTGACCTGTCGCGTTTGAGTAGAGTATTTCACAAGTACACACTCGATACAATTTAAGCATACGCTGTAAAGCTCTTTAGAGAAACCTTAGCACTACACATGTATTGTTAGGAAGGGGCGTTGTCTTTGCATGTTATGTTGCACGAGTTTGAAGTAGTGTTTTATATTCATCTGTGTGGGTTATTGAAGGGTGGCAACGGTAAACTATTATGAACATGGCATGCGCCATTATTTGGTTATTAACAATAAAGCTGTGAAGTCATGAGAACAAATACACTATATTTACACGGGCATTACACTTACCCATAGTCTAGTGAATACTCTCCCGAACATATTGAATCCGTCAATGGAAATGCCTGGCGAGTCACCGTACCGTACGGTCCAGTAGGAATTAGTAAATGACATTTGATTTTGTGAACTTCCAAATCGATAAAACTCTTCTCTCTGGACTGAAATTAAAATGTGAGCATCTTTGCGTATTAAAGGTGAAATATTTTATATATATTTCTAACATTGAAGTGGAAGCAAGCCCGCTTCCACTCACTCTCAGTAAGAACGTGTTCTGCCTTTATTCTATGATACATGTATGTGTATTAAATATTTTTTCCAGATACATTGACACGAAATAGGTGAAAATGGAAACGATTTACAGATATCTTTGTTTCGATCTCTCCGTCTCGTTCATTGTTTGTCCATGTCTCTCCATCTTTCTTCCTTGATTCCTTTTCCCTGCCCCCTCTCTTTATCTTTTATTTTGCTTGTTTATCTCTTCTACCGTTTATTTATTTGTTTAAAATAGGTAGGTCAGTGTTATTTCCTGTGAATTTTATAGTCAGCTGACAGCAACATTGTGTACTTCACTCACCTTTCTCGCAATTTGTCCCGCTAAACCCCACGTTACATGAACAACTGTAAGAAAAGTATCCGTCCCTGCATGTACCTCCGTGTTTACATGGCGATGAGTCGCATTGATTTTCCAAATCTAACTCTGTCACAAATAGAAGCACATATTCTGCTTGCTTTATATTGTCAATGCTTGTGTTACCTCCTTGAAATCTAGCCAAAACTATGTACAATAACTTCATATAATCTTCTCAAGAGACACCCACATTTAATCATTAATAGTTTCACTTATATATTTTGTAATATAATCTGCATGAAATGTGTGCCTTGATCCGACAGATTGCTTCCCAATAGTAAAATTAACGATACACTACCTCTGCTGGTGCTGGGCTACATATTGGCAGAATCAAATATACGACAAAGATGACCCTTTGAATTCATTACTTTGCAAATAAGACATAGACATGAGTTTGGGATGCTTCTGCAAATCGCACTTGATTAAAAGTGAAAGTACAATATGTTATGTTTCTTCCTCTTCGTTGAATACCTGTGGCACAGTGTTTGCCGGTGAAAGAAGCGAGACAATTGCATCTATATCCCGCCACGAGGTCAATGCAGCGGCCTCCGTTCTGACAAGGATCACTTGCACACTCATCAATGTCTGAAAGATAACCATAATCGTCAGCTCCATAACAGATAATAAAAGGATCCATACTGCCAAGGAGGGAAGTTTTGCCTTTAATAACCTTAGGTGAGAGTAACGTGGTAATTGAATTAAAATCTGACGATGGACTTCCCATCCATTTGATTTAATGATACCTTGCAGACGTTCTGCCGGTCTAATTTTGCAAGTTTTTAACAACATGTACGGCCTGATGTAAGCAGCAATGACCTTACGCTCAAAGGGTATTCTTCGGGAAGGAACAGCATGGAACGTTTCAACAGAACTTCCCTCTCAGCTGCAAGTCTTCTGGGTTTTTTTTAGAAAAAGTGCTAGGAACATCGAAACCCGCCAACATGAAGCAAAAACAAAGAAAACAAAAACAAAAAACAACAAAAAACGATTTACTAATAAAATTGGTAGGTCAGTGTTGTTTCCTGAAACAAAAACAAAAAACAAAAACAAAAACAAAAAAGGCAAAACAAAAAAAAAAAAAAAAAAAAAAAAAACAAGAAAACAAAAAACCAAACAAACAAAAAAGACAAAATTAAACAAACAAACAAAAAAGACAGAATCAAAAAAACAAACAATCAAATAATAATAATAATAATAATAATAATAATAATAATAATAATAATAATAATAATAATAATAATAATAATAATAATAATAATAATAATAATAATAATAATAATAATAATAATAATAATAACGTTTGTGTCTGTGTATGCATCGCGTTTTAACTCAGGATGATACGACTTAAACACATACACGAAACGTAAAGGATAAGGTGTCAGTTCAATATTTTTCTGAATAAACCAATTCCATACATCCTGGTGGCGGGGGACAACAGAACATCTGCACTGTGCTGTGTTGTAGACGAACCCTATCTGAATGAGCGTGCAGTTTGGATGTTTTTAAATGGTAAACCGAAAGTGTCCCATTTGACAGTGGCAAAAGCGGATCAACCACACACAGGTACACATGTCTTTCAATGCGAATTATTCTTGCTCATTAAAGCGCAAATGACACGTTTACTGTCCATCACCTGTATTCTCAACCTCACGACCTCTGACAAGGAATGTCCTTTTATCCAAACGAAACTCTGCACTGCCGTGCATCTGGGCAAATTGTACTTCATGCGATCATGTTTGTGGCCTCGGTTTAAACTTAAGCCATTTGTTTTAACTCTTTAAATGCTAAACACAGTCAACAGCTTTTCTCGGCACGCATTCCCAAAACGGATTGGTTAAAAGGGCGCAGCCCCATATAAATCCCTTCCTCACACATAAAGAGGACGAGATTGATGAACAGAGTAGGACAGTAGAATACCACTGTCGGAATGAACACCACCACACACAAACAGATAGGACGGTAATGATACACAATAAGAAGTGTTGACGGGACCAGATGTCACAGATAGAGGGGGATAGTAGGCCATTCAATCATAAACAAATACTTCTTTACCACCCATAATTAAGAATATTTGTGAAAATAATGTAACAGCCCCAAGCCTGCCTGTTGCTTATATGTATTTTTGTAAACCTTGATCGATTTTTCTGGTTTTCTGTAAAAGTACAATCTTCAGACAAATAATAAAGTTTGTACCGTGAATGGAGCAAATGGTATTACCGTGCTTCCAATCTATCTCGTCCCAATAAATTGCAAAAATATGCAATGTTCCAATGCTTGCAATTTGAATCCAGCATAGAATAAATGATAAACATTGACCAAGTGATGACCAGGTGAAAATTTCAAAAGTCCTAATGACCTTGAACTTTAGTGGTTGCATGTTAATTACCAAAAATGCAGTGGTGTAATACATACAACTGGATCAAACATGGTTAAACTTGGATGAATGTTGGCAGAGTTAGAGCTGGATGGAAATTCCACAGGTCCAAATGACATTGAACTTTGACCTTTAGAGGCCACATGTAAATTACAAAATTGCAGTCTTACAATATTTACAATTTGAGCCAAACTTGATCACAGTTGGATAGAAATTTACGGAGTTACGGCTAGAAAAAAATTCAAATGGCAAAATGAACTTGTATTTGACCATAGAGCTCAAAGTAAATTACAAAAATGTGTAGCGTTGCAAACATATGAATTGAAGTTGGATTGGCTAGCAGCTCTATAGTAGTTTTGGAGATGTTCAAGATTTCAATTTTCAAATGGACCTAGTTTGCATAATTTTCATAACCATTCAACTTCTTAAGAAAAATCAGGACTTCGTGTATGGAACTATAATCACAAGTTAGGAGTTTGTACGTGTGGTAGTTTTTAAATGAAATATCTGAAGAAATTTGTCGGTAAAAAAAAAAGGAAGCAAGAAAGAAAGAGAAAGAAAGAAAGAAAGAAAGAAAGAAAGAAAGAGAAAGACGGACAGAAAGAAAGAAAGAAAGAAAGAAAGAAAGAAAGAAAGAAAGAAAGAAAGAAAGAAAAAACGAAGAAAGAAACACCAAGTCTGTGTGCCAACAATAAAGTTTTTGTCGTGAATGGTGCGAATGGAATTACTGTATTTGCAGTTTATCTCGCCCCACTCAAAAATTTATACACACGGCAAATTAATGAAAAACGGCTTCAGTATGATTCTGATTTCAAAGTTTGCATTACACAAAATATATGTCTAGTAGTGTTGCGACTGTTACAATGTATCACATAATTACCAATCGTATGTCACAGTGACCACACCGGTCTGGGATGTTGTTACACTGTAACATTGTAACAAAACTTAAGTCTGCTTAGCCATTGTGATTCAATTGATTTAAAAAAATATTGGCCAAAAACATGGACAAACAAGGCCCGTATTGTTTCATTCCCAGATAGAACACCTTGGCTACGCGGCTCTGCTCTTGCATGGCCAAAGTTAACCCTCCACTGCAGACAAGCTGAAACAAGCTACTGTGTTTGAGTTGCCTTTTCTGCAAAACAACGGCCCACGACGGCCACTTTGTCGATAGATTCTTTCAGCCAGGATCGATCAATTTTCATTAAGGAAGGGTGGCTTGAAACTTTTTTTTATTTTTTTATTTTATGTTTCAGAACAATTGCTCAGGGTCGGGACTTGGGCCGTTTCTGTGAGGTCAGTCGGGTTATCGGAACCACATATGTATATGTATTTTGTTAGGCCTTAGGTAACATGGACATTTGTCAAAACATGTTTTAAATTGATGCTCTTTTCCCTTTTACACATCACATCCTTTGACTTCAGTTGAATTTGCTTCCTGGGAACAGGCGAAGGCACTAGTTATGATAGAAATAGGCTTAGCTGCTTACAAGCTTCTGATAGACCATGGACAAGGACAAGCTGGCAATGTCTTTGTCTGATTATTGGCCTGTTATATTCACATATACAAACACACACAAAAGCAAATACACGCACACACACACACACACACACACACACACACACACACACACACACACACATATATATATATATATATATATATATATATATATATATATATATATATATATATATATATATATATATATAATTTAATGTAATATTAGCATTTGCAAATACAAATGATATTAAACTTCATTTCAAAATGATGAACTCGTGCAGGGCTGAGATTAAAGAGAAAATATACCCAGTTACTATAGAGAGAAGTTCTGGTTGGTTGCAACCAATTAGCAATTGTCTAAATGTTGCCAGTTCCACTGACAGTCACTGGAATATTCAAGTACAATTATTCAAATGGTGCATGAAATTGGGGCTTTATTACTTTGTTTTTTCAAACAAAAACCACCTTTTTTGCAGTTAAAACATGTAACAAATCATTATTCTCAGAGGGCCGCTCCATAGAAGAATTCCACCAATTGCCAGCCCATGTCGTAACATTCCCACATGGGTCGGAGCATTATCACTGATGTGTATTTTCTGTTAAATACAGATTGATAAACAACGTGTTACCTGTTTCGCAGTGTGTTCCCGTGTAACCTCCTGTACATGTGCAGGTGTATCCCTGTAGTCTATCTTTGCATGAACCATGGTTTTGGCAAGGGCTGCTGGCACACTCATCGATATCTATAAGTGAAACAAAAATCCATCAAACCTGAGCCTCCACCTTAGTACCAATTCCCACAAGAAAGTCTTTGTACCAATTTCTTTGCGCACTTTTTAGGCTCATTTTCATTTCTCCCTTTGTCCTGCCCTCCTTCCTACTTCCACACACATAGGTAGATAGAAAGATGGATGGATCGATGGATGAATTGATGGATAGATAGATAAATAGATAGAAAGATAGATAGAGAAAGAGGTAGAGAGATAGTTAGACAGGAAAACGGAGAGACAGACAGATAGATAGACGGACGGACAGACAGACAGACAGAAAGACAGACAGACATACATATATATATACAGATAGGTATATAGATAGCTAGATTCATAGATAGATACAGTGACAGACAGACAGACAGACAGATGGCTAGATAGATAGATAGATAGATAGACAGACAGACAGACAGACAGACAGACAGACAGACAGACAGACAGACAGACAGACAGACAGACAGATAGATAGATAGATAGATAGATAGATAGATAGATAGATAGATAGATAGATAGATAGATACAAAAAGTTAATTTTTAGAAAATTTTCATTTGAAGGCCCATATCCATAGACACTAATTGTACACACTGATGTCTTATGTATAAAAATTCAGGGGATACAAAATGCCTCACATGTTGTTTCAAATTCTGCTCAATGTGAACTCCCATTCATCAACATATCACCGCGATGTGTATAGAACCTTTTCACACACTTTGTTATGTTCACTGGGTATTGACATCAAATGGGAGTCATTCCCAAGCAAATTAAGCTACACATTCGTTTAACACTGCACTTATTCTGAACATTGTCCACTAGACTTTATTTAAAGTTGCGTTATTAAGCTGTAGGGTCAGTTGATGGATGACCAGTGGAAATCATTCATACTAAATTTACCGATTATGCTTGCCCTGGGAACCCAGGATGATCCATCCATATCTGGTGGTGATTGTCACTCTTAAAATAACTGCTTATGTTTACCATTGGAGCACAGGATGACCAATATGTGACTGGAGATTATTCTTCTTATATTTACTGTTGATGGTTACCAAGGGAACACAGCATGGCCACTCTGTGACTGGTTGCAGTCATCATTTCTAAATTTACTGTTGATGGTTACCATGGGAACACAGTAAAACAAATCCGTAAATGGATCCATTTTGCAAAGCTAAAAACTATATATACAGAAATCTGATAGTGGTGCAGGTCGGAGAATACAAGGAATTTCGTCTGTTCTGCAGGAAACTCGAAGTCCTTTACAGACGCCTGCAATTCTTAAACCCAACTACAATGCAAATATTGCAAATAGGACCAAAAGCAAAATCATAAGAAACAATAGGAAAGGGAGTTCGCATAATTTTAATGAAGCAATATCATTTTTGCGGCCTATCTTGGAATTAACCGGAAATTGAATAATTACATCAAGGGCCTGCTATGTTGGAATGATGCCTGATGTCTGATAGCATGGTATCTATTCCCAAATAACTGTTAAACTTGTTGTTATGTTTCAAAAAGAAAACCTGTGGGTTAACATTTGAAAACTGTTTCAAACACGCAGAATCGATGGCATTCCGTTGAATCATTTTGTTATGACAGAAATAAGCTTAGATATTTACGAGCCTCTGATATGTAGATCATAGACAAGGACCAGCTGGCAATGAGCTTCTGATAGGTAGATCATGGACAAGGACCAGCTGGCAGTTACCTCCTCTGATCATTGGCCTGCTATATTAACACAGGCACAGACACAGACACAGATACAGACACAGACACAGACACACACACACACACGTATACAGTTTAATGTTATGCCAGCATTTGCAAATACAAGTGATTCTAAATTAATTTGGACATAATGATAGTGGTACAGGTCTGACATCAAAAACGAAAAACCCCAAAACCACGCCCCCTTAAAAAAAACAAAAACAAAAAACAAAATCAAAAACAAAACAAAAACAAAACAAAAACAAAAAATAATTAAAAAACAAAAAAAAAAACAAAAAACAACAACAACAACAAACAAAAACAAATGCTTAATATGGTTGCATTTATTTATCATTTGTTTACATGTAGTTGCCATGTCCAGTGACACTTACCGGAATATTTAAGTTCGGATATTGATTTGGTTTTTGTCTTCCTATGCTAAACAAAAAGGAACTTGTTTATTGCTAAAACATGAAACACATCCTTATTTCCAGACGGCCGCACGCACGCCTATGTTCGAACATTCCAACATGGGTCGGAGCATTATCACTGATGTGTATTTTCTGCTTAATACAGATTGGAAAACAACGTGTTACCTGTTTCGCAGTGTGTTCCCGTGTAACCTCCTGTACATGTGCAGGTGTATCCCTGTAGTCTATCTTTGCATGAACCATGGTTTTGGCAAGGGCTGCTGGCACACTCATCGATATCTATAAGTGAAACAAAAATCTATAAAACCTGAGCCTCCAGCTAAGTACTAATTCCCACAAGAAAGTCTTTGTACCAATTTCTTTGCAGACTTTTTAGGCTCATTTTCATTTCTCCCTTTCTCCTACCCTCCTTCCTACATCCACATACATAGGTAGAGAGATGGATGGATGGACGGATGGATGAAAGTACAAATAGACAGACAGATAGATAGACGGACGGACATACGGACACATAGACAGGAAGACAGACAGACAGACATATAGATATACAGATACATTGGTAGATAGATAGAAATATTGACAGACAGAGAGACAGACAGGCAGACACACAGACACACAGAGAGACAGACAGACAGACAGACAGAAAGACAGACAGATAGACAGATAGATAGATAGGTAGATAGATAGATAGATAGATAGATAGATAGATAGATAGATAGATAGATAGATAGATAGATAGATAGATAAAAATTAAATTTTGGAAAATATTCATTTAAAGGCCCACATCCACAGACAATAATTGTATACACTGATGTTTTGTGTATAAGAATTCAGGAGATACAAAATGCCTCACATGTTGTTTCAGACTCTGCTGAATGTGAACTCCCATTCATCATCATTTCACCACGGTGTGTATAGAACCCTTTTCACAAACTTCGTTCTGTTCACTGGGTATTGACATCAAATGGGAGTCATTCCCAAGCAAATTAAGCTAGATATCCGTTTAACACTGCACTTATTCTGAACATTGTCCACTAGACTTTATTTAAAGTTGCGTTATTAAGCTGTAGGGTCAGTTGATGGATGACCAGTGGAAATCATTCATACTAAATTTACCGATTATGTTTACCCTGGGAACCCAGGATGATCCATCCATATCTGGTGGTGATGGTCACTCTTAAAATAACTGCTTATGTTTACCATTGGAGCACAGGATGACCAATCCGTGACTGGAGATTATTTTTCTTACATTTACTGTTGATGGTTACCATTGGGAACACAGCATGACCACTCTTTGACTGGTTGCAGTCATCATTTCTAAATTTACTGTTGATGGTTACCATGGGAACACAGTAAAACAAATCCGTTAATGGATCCATTTTGCAAAGCTAAAAACTATATATACAGAAATCTGATAGTGGTGCAGGTCGGAGAATACAAGGAATTTCGTCTCTTCTGCAGGAAACTCGAAGTCCTTTACAGACGCCTGTAATTCTTAAACCCAACTACAATGCAAATATTGCAAATAGGACCAAAAGCAAAATCATAAGAGACAATAGGAAAGGGAGTTCGCATAATTTTAATGAAGCAATATCATTTTTGCGGCCTATCTTGGAATTAACCGGAAATTGAAATATTACATCAAGGGCCTGCTATGTTGGAATGATGCCTGATGTCTGATAGCATGGTATCTATTCCCAAATAACTGTTAAACTTGAGGTTAAGTTTCAAAAAGAAAACTTGTGGGTTAACATTTGAAAACTGTTTCAAACACGCAGAATCGATGGCATTCCGTTGAATCATTTTGTCATGACAGAAATAAGCTTAGATATTTACGAGTCTCTGATATGTAGATCATAGACAAGGACCAGCTGGCAATGAGCTTCTGATAGGTAGATCATGGACAAGGACCAGCTGGCAGTTACCTCCTCTGATCATTGGCCTGCTATATTAACACAGGCACAGACACAGACACAGATACAGACACAGACACAGACACAGACACAGACACACACACACACACACACACGTATACAGTTTAATGTTATGCCAGCATTTGCAAATACAAGTGATTCTAAATTAATTTGGACATAATGATAGTGGTACAGGTCTGACATCAAAAACGAAAAACCCCAAAACCACGCCCCCTTAAAAAAAACAAAAACAAAATACAAAATCAAAAACAAAACAAAAACAAAACAAAAACAAAAAATAATTAAAAAACAAAAAAAACAAAACAACAACAACAACAACAAACAAAAACAAATGCTTAATATGGTTGCATTTATTTATCATTTGTTTACATGTAGTTGCCATGTCCAGTGACACTTACCGGAATATTTAAGGTCGGATATTGATTTGGTTTTTGCCTTCCTATGCTAAACAAAAAGCAACTTGTTTATTGCTAAAACATGAAACACATCCTTATTTCCAGACGGCGGCACGCACGCCTATGTTCGAACATTCCAACATGGGTCGGAGCATTATCACTGATGTGTATTTTCTGTTTAATACAGATTGGAAAACAACGTGTTACCTGTTTCGCAGTGTGTTCCCGTGTAACCTCCTGTACATGTGCAGGTGTATCCCTGTAGTCTATCTTTGCATGAACCATGGTTTTGGCAAGGGCTGCTGGCACACTCATCGATATCTATAAGTGAAACAAAAATCTATAAAACCTGAGCCTCCAGCTAAGTACTAATTCCCACAAGAAAGTCTTTGTACCAATTTCTTTGCAGACTTTATAGGCTCATTTTCATTTCTCCCTTTCTCCTACCCTCCTTCCTACAACCACATACATAGGTAGAGAGATGGATGGATGGACGGATGGATGAAAGTACAGATAGACAGACAGATAGATAGACGGACGGACATACGGACACATAGACAGGAAGACAGACAGACAGACATATAGATATACAGATACATTGGTAGATAGATAGAAATATTGACAGACAGATAGAGAGACAGACAGGCAGACAGACAGACACGCAGAGAGACAGACAGACAGACAGAAAGACAGACAGATAGACAGATAGATAGATAGGTAGATAGATAGATAGATAGATAGATAGATAGATAGATAGATAGATAGATAGATAGATAGATAGATAGATAGATAGATAGATAGATAGATAGATAAAAATTAAATTTTGGAAAATATTCATTTAAAGGCCCACATCCACAGACAATAATTGTATACACTGATGTTTTGTGTATAAGAATTCAGGGGATACAAAATGCCTCACATGTTGTTTCAGACTCTGCTGAATGTGAACTCCCATTCATCATCATTTCACCACGGTGTGTATAGAACCTTTTTCACAAACTTCGTTCTGTTCACTGGGTATTGACATCAAATGGGAGTCATTCCCAAGCAAATTAAGCTAGATATCCGTTTAACACTGCACTTATTCTGAACGTTGTCCACTAGACTTTATTTAAAGTTGCGTTATTAAACTGTAGGGTCAGTTGATGGATGACCAGTGGAAATCATTCATACTAAATTTACCGATTATGTTTACCCTGGGAACCCAGGATGATCCATCCATATCTGGTGGTGATTGTCACTCTTAAAATAACTGCTTATGTTTACCATTGGAGCACAGGATGACCAATCCGTGACTGGAGATTATTTTTCTTACATTTACTGTTGATGGTTACCATTGGGAACACAGCATGACCACTCTTTGACTGGTTGCAGTCATCATTTCTAAATTTACTGTTGATGGTTACCATGGGAACACAGTAAAACAAATCCGTAAATGGATCCATTTTGCAAAGCTAAAAACTATATATACAGAAATCTGATAGTGGTGCAGGTCGGAGAATACAAGGAATTTCGTCTCTTCTGCAGGAAACTCGAAGTCCTTTACAGACGCCTGCAATTCTTAAACCCAACTACAATGCAAATATTGCAAATAAGACCAAAAGCAAAATCATAAGAAACAATAGGAAAGGGAGTTCGCATAATTTTAATGGAGCAATATCATTTTTGCGGCCTATCTTGGAATTAACCGGAAATTGAATAATTACATCAAGGGCCTGCTATGTTGGAATGATGCCTGATGTCTGATAGCATGGTATCTATTCCCAAATAACTGTTAAACTTGTTGTTATGTTTCAAAAAGAAAACCTGTGGGTTAACATTTGAAAACTGTTTCAAACACGCAGAATCGATGGCATTCCGTTGAATCATTTTGTTATGACAGAAATAAGCTTAGATATTTACGAGCCTCTGATATGTAGATCATAGACAAGGACCAGCTGGCAATGAGCTTCTGATAGGTAGATCATGGACAAGGACCAGCTGGCAGTTACCTCCTCTGATCATTGGCCTGCTATATTAACACAGGCACAGACACAGACACAGATACAGACACAGACACAGACACACACACACACACGTATACAGTTTAATGTTATGCCAGCATTTGCAAATACAAGTGATTCTAAATTAATTTGGACATAATGATAGTGGTACAGGTCTGACATCAAAAACGAAAAACCCCAAAACCACGCCCCCTTAAAAAAAAACAAAAAACAAAAAACAAAATCAAAAACAAAACCAAAACAAAACAAAAACAAAAAATAATTAAAAAACAAAAAAAAAAAAACAAAACAACAACAACAAACAAAAACAAATGCTTAATATGGTTGCATTTATTTATCATTTGTTTACATGTAGTTGCCATGTCCAGTGACACTTACCGGAATATTTAAGGTCGGATATTGATTTGGTTTTTGCCTTCCTATGCTAAACAAAAAGCAACTTGTTTATTGCTAAAACATGAAACACATCCTTATTTCCAGACGGCGGCACGCACGCCTATGTTCGAACATTCCAACATGGGTCGGAGCATTATCACTGATGTGTATTTTCTGTTTAATACAGATTGGAAAACAACGTGTTACCTGTTTCGCAGTGTGTTCCCGTGTAACCTCCTGTACATGTGCAGGTGTATCCCTGTAGTCTATCTTTGCATGAACCATGGTTTTGGCAAGGGCTGCTGGCACACTCATCGATATCTATAAGTGAAACAAAAATCTATCAAACCTGAGCCTCCAGCTAAGTACTAATTCCCACAAGAAAGTCTTTGTACCAATTTCTTTGCAGACTTTTACGGCTCATTTTCATTTCTCCCTTTCTCCAACCCTCCTTCCTACATCCACATACATAGGTAGAGAGATGGATGGATGGACGGATGGATGAAAGTACAGATAGACAGACAGATAGATAGACGGACGGACATACGGACACATAGACAGGAAGACAGACAGACAGACATATAGATATACAGATACATTGATAGATAGATAGAAATATTGACAGACAGACAGAGAGACAGACAGGCAGACAGACAGACACGCAGAGAGACAGACAGACAGACAGACAGAAAGACAGACAGATAGACAGATAGATAGATAGGTAGATAGATAGATAGATAGATAGATAGATAGATAGATAGATAGATAGATAGATAGATAGATAGATAAAAATTAAATTTTGGAAAATATTCATTTAAAGGCCCACATCCACAGACAATAATTGTATACACTGATGTTTTGTGTATAAGAATTCAGGGGATACAAAATGCCTCACATGTTGTTTCAGACTCTGCTGAATGTGAACTCCCATTCATCATCATTTCACCACGGTGTGTATAGAACCCTTTTCACACACTTCGTTCTGTTCACTGGGTATTGACATCAAATGGGAGTCATTCCCAAGCAAATTAAGCTAGATATCCGTTTAACACTGCACTTATTCTGAACATTGTCCACTAGACTTTATTTAAAGTTGCGTTATTAAGCTGTAGGGTCAGTTGATGGATGACCAGTGGAAATCATTCATACTAAATTTACCGATTATGTTTACCCTGGGAACCCAGGATGATCCATCCATATCTGGTGGTGATTGTCACTCTTAAAATAACTGCTTATGTTTACCATTGGAGCACAGGATGACCAATCCGTGACTGGAGATTATTTTTCTTACATTTACTGTTGATGGTTACCATTGGGAACACAGCATGACCACTCTTTGACTGGTTGCAGTCATCATTTCTAAATTTACTGCTGGTGGTTACCATGGTAACACAGAAAAACAAATCCGTGAATGGATCCATTTTGCAAAGCTAAACACTATATATGTAGAAATCTGACAGTGGTGCAGATAGGAATCAACCGGAAATTGAAATATGACATCAAGGGCCTGCTATGTTGGAATGATGCCTGATGTCTGATAGCATGATATCTATTCCCAAATTACTGTGAAACTTGTGGTTAAGTTTCAAAAAGAAAACCTTTGGGTTAACATTTGAAAACTGTTTCAAACACGCAGAATCAGAAGAGCATTCCGTTGAATCACTTTGTTATGTCAGAAATAAGCTTAGATATTTATGAGCCTCTGATATGTAGATCATAGACAAGGACCAGCTGGCAATGAGCTTCTGATAGGTAGATCATGGACAACGACCAGCTGGCAGTTACTTCCTCTGATTATTGGCCTGCTATATTAACACAGGCACAGACACAGACACAGATACAGACACAGACACAGACACAGACACACACACACACAAACACACGTATACAGTTTAATGTAATGCCAGCATTTTCAAATACAAGTGATTCTAAATTAATTTGGACATAATGATAGTGGTACAGGTCTGACATCAAAAAAAAAAAGAAAAAAAAACGAAAACGAAAAACCCCAAAACCACGCCCCCCTTAAAAAAAAAACAAAAAACAAAAAACAAAATCAAAAACAAAACAAAAACAAAACAAAAACAAAAAATAATTAAAAAAAAAAAAAAAAAAAAAAAAACAAATGCTTAATTTGGTTGCATTTATTTATCATTTGTTTACATGTAGTTGCCATGTCCAGTGACACTTACCGGAATATTTAAGTACGGATATTGATTTTGTTTTTGCCTTCCTATGCTAAACAAAAAGCAACTTGTTTATTGCTAAAACATGAAACACATCCTGATTCCCAGACGGCCGCACTCTCACCAATGTTCGAACATTCCAACATGGGTTGGAGCATTATCACTGATGTGTATTTTCTGCTAAATACAGATTGGAACACAACGTGTTACCTCTTTCACAGTGTGTTCCCGTGTAACCTCCTGTACATGTGCAGGTGTATCCCTGTAGTCTATCTTTGCATGAACCATGGTTTTGGCAAGGGCTACTGGCACACTCATCGATATCTATAAGTGAAACAAAAATCTCTCAAACCTGAGCCTCCACCTTAGTACCAATTCCCACAAGAAAGTCTTTGTACCAATTTATGATGGCACTTTTCTTTTCATTTCTCCCTTTGTCCTCCCCTCCTTCCTACTTTCACATACATAGGTAGATAGAAAGATAGATGGATCAATGGACGGATTGATAGATAGATAGATAGATAGATAGATGGATAGAGATAGAGAGATAGATACACAGGAAAACAAGACAGACACCTAGATGGACGGTAGAACAGACGGAGAGACAGACAGAAAGACAGACAGAAAGACAAACATATAGATATACAGATATATAGTTAGATAGATAGATAAATAGACAGATAGATAGATAGAAAGATAGATAGACAGACAGATAGATAGATAGATAGATAGATAGGATTGATAGATAGATAGACAGACAGACAGACAGGCAGGCAGGCAGGAAGGCAGACAGACAGACACACAGACAGACAGATAGATAGATAGATAGATAGATATATAGATAGATAGATAGATAGACAGTTAGATAAATAGTTAGATAGAGAGATAGATAGATAGATAGATAAATAGATAGAAAGATAGATAGACAGACAGATAGATAGATAGATAGATAGATAGATAGGATTGATAGATAGATAGACAGACAGACAGACAGGCAGGCAGGCAGGAAGGCAGACAGACAGACACACAGACAGACAGATAGATAGATAGATAGATAGATAGATAGATAGATAGACAGATAGATAGATAGATAGATAGATAGATAGATAGATAGATAGATAGATAGAAAAAGTTAAATTTAAAAAAATCTTCATTTGAAGGCCCACATCCATAGACAATAGTTGTACACACTAATGTCTTTTGTGTAAGAATTCAGGGGATACAAAATGCCTCACATGTTGTTTCAGATTCTGCTCAATGTAAACTCCCATTCATCATCATTTCACCAGATGTGTATACAGCCTTTTCACACACTTCGTTATGTTCACTGGGTATTGACATCAAATGGGAGTCATTCCCAAGCAAACTAAGCTACATATTCGTTTAACACTGCACTTAATCTGAACATTGTTCAACAGACTTTATTTACAGTTGCGTTATTAAGCTGTAGGGTCAGTTGATGGATGACCAGTGGTAATCATTAATACTAAATTTACCGATTGTGTTTACCCCTGGAACCCAGGATGATCCATCCATATCTGGTGGTGATTGTCACTCTTAAAATAACTGCTTATGTTTACCATTGGAGCACAGGATGACCAATCCGTGACTGGAGATTATTTTTCTTACATTTACTGTTGATGGTTACCATGGGAACACAGCGTGACCACTCTGTGACTGGTTGCAGTCATCATTTCTAAATTTACTGCTGATGGTTACCATGGGAACACAGAAAAACAAATCCGTGAATGGATCCATTTTGCAAAGCTAAAAACTATATATGTTGAAATCTGACAGTGGTGCAGATCGGAGAATACAAGCAGTTTCGTCTCTCCTGCAGGAAACCCGAAGTCTTTTACAGACGCCTGTAATTCTTAAACCCAACTACAATGCAAATATTGCAAATAGGACCAAAAGCAAAATCATACGAAACAATAGGAAAGGGAGTTCGCATAATTTTAATGAAGCAATATCATTTTTGCGACCTATGTTGTAATCAACCGGAAATTGAAATATTACATCAAAGGCATGCTATGTTGGAATGATGCCTGAAGTGTGATAGCATGGTATGTATTCCCAAATTACTGTTAAACTTGTGGTTAAGTTTCAAAAAGAAAACCTGTAGGTTAACATTTGAAAACTGTTTCAAACACGCAGAATCAAAAGAGCATTCCTATGAATCACTTTGTTATGTCAGAAATAAGCATAGATCTTTATGAGCCTCTGATATGTAGATCATAGACAAGGACCAGCTGGCAATGAGATTCTGATAGGTAGATCATGGACAAGGACCAGCTGGCAGTTACCTCCTCTGATTATTGGCCTGCTATATTAACACAGGCACAGACACAGGCACAGATACAGACACAGACACAGACACAGACACAGACACACACACACACACAAACACACGTATACAGTTTAATGTAATGCCAGCATTTCCAAATACAAGTGATTCTAAATTAATTTGGACATAATGATAGTGGTACAGGTCTGACATCAAAAAAAAACAAAAACAAAAACAAAAACAAAAAAACCCCAAAACCGCGCCCCCTAAAAAAAAAAAAAAAAAAAAGCCAAAAAAAAAAAAAAAAAGAAAAAAAAAAAGCCAAAAAAAAAAATTAACAACAACAACAAACAAAAAACAAAAGTTCAATTAGGTATCAACTATTTAGCATTTGTTTACATGTAGTTGCCATGTCCAGTGACACTTACCGGAATATTTAAGTATGGATATTGATTTTGGTTTTGTCTTCCTATGCTAAACAAAAAGCAACTTGTTTATTGCTAAAACATGAAACACATCCTGATTCCCAGACGGCTGCACTCACGCCTATGTTCGAACATTCCAACATGGGTCGGAGCATTATCACTGATGTGTATTTTCTGCTAAATACAGATTGGAACACAACGTGTTACCTGTTTCACAGTGTGTTCCCGTGTAACCTCCTGTACATGTGCAGGTGTATCCCTGTAGTCTATCTTTGCATGAACCATGGTTTTGGCAAGGGCTACTGGCACACTCATCGATATCTATAAATGAAACAAAAATCCATCAA